>JAWNPG010000023.1:2782500-3012500 GCA_035045145.1 Drosophila meridionalis
GAGACTTTGAATGTGCTCGCTTGTGTGGTGGTTGCTGTTGCTGGCGTTGCTGTTGCTGTTGCTGCTGCTGCTGCTGCTGTTGCTGATGCTCCTGCTGCAACTGGGATGTGGTGGAGTTTGGACGCGACCACAGGGAGGAGCGCTGGCCCAACTTCAACTTCTTAATCGTATCTACATCGCACTCAACCTCGGCCAGCTCGATGCGGTCGCCGCCGTCGCGATCGCCGTGGTGGAAGGCGCCGGCGCTGCACTCGGCCTGCAGCTGGAGCGGGTGCAGCGTGCGCAGGATGCCAGCTCTGCATGGTTTGGTAAGGGAAGAAGAGTATCCAGAGTTGTTTGATACTATTTGAGTTTCTCTAGCAACCACACTCAAGCATTCAGAATAACAGAGAGAGAGAGAGAGACTTAGATGTGTTCAAGTGTTCCAAGTTGTGTACGTGGTGGTGGTGGTGTGGTGTGCTGGCTGCTGATTAATGGGCGCCCTCGGGTCCACACACCTCACCGTAGGCCAAGTCTCATGTGTGATCTATGGGATCCATGTAGGTGCACGATATCTCGCCGCCATTGTAGCCGAAGCTGCTGCTATCAGCCCCGCTTCCGCCCCCGCCGCCATACTCACTCCCCCCATTGGCCGTATCCTATTTGGGCAACGGCAGCGTCGGCGCCGTGAAGAACTTCGAGGACAGCAGAGCCGTCGAGGGATTCAGCAGGCCGCTGCCGGAGACGCCGCCCTGGTGCAGCTGCTGATGGTGGGTCTGGTGTGAGTCATGCGCGGGCATAATGGACTTGTGTGGAATGGGGCGAAACTGTGAGGAGGGTGGCATGCAAGTAACGGGCACAACAGATGCTAGGGTACTAACGCCCCCGTCCAAGCCCATCAGCTCCTGGCCATTGGCATGCGTGGGCGTCGGCTCTAGCTGGTGGAGCTTGGGCTGGATCAGCAGGGGCTGCTGTTGCTTCAAACTACTGCTACTACTGCACTGGGTCTGGCTATGGTTGGGGTTTTGGTTCTGGTTCTGGTTCGGGCCGGGTTGGCTATTCGACTGTTGTTTGTGGAACTGTTTCTGGTGTTGTGTGCTGATCGATGGCGATTTGACCAGCGTGGGTATGTGGCATTGTATGGAGTCTTGTGATTTGAATGTGCTCGATATGGATTTCAGATTGCCGCTGCCGTTGCGCGGAGACAGAATTTTGCTCGAGTTGTTGACTGAGGTGGCTGTGTTCGTGTTGGTGGCCGTGTTTGTGATGTTGTTGTTGCTTTTGTTGCTATTGTGATGACGCGGTGTTGTATTGGTGGAAAACTGATATTGCTGATGATGATACCTGGAGCGACCGCGTCGTGGTAATGATTTTTGTTCGGACATTGGTGACAGATCGGAGGATGTGCTTGATTGTGCTCCATGGTAGATGATGCCTGCATCGCATAGAGCATTAACGTTGGAAAGAGAGAAAGAAAGAAAATACGGGCAAATACAGAATCGGCATGTGGATGGGGTAACACAAACTTAAGACTACATCAAGGCTAGCCAGCGAACGTTACAATATTATCATTTAGTTCTTAGTCTCTTTAGTTCACTTGTCGAATGTTAGAGACAAGTTTGTGTGGGTCTTAAGTGCATTGTGTGACAATGTGGTGCAAAGCGCGTTGATCTACTATAGATAAGTTATCGATATGTTGTGATTTGGAAACTGTTGTATTAGTCTAGAGTCTGAGTCTGCAAAGTAGAATAACGCAAAAGAGAGAGAGAAAGAGCCAGTAGAGTACTCCTTATTGCAGGTCCAAGTCCACTAAGAGCTAAAACTATTGCAGGGAATTATGTTAAGCACCTGGAAGCATCACGTGAAGAGAGCCTTACTTACAATCAGCAGTTGCTCGAGGAAGGCCATTGAATACTCTGGAAGGTTATAGTCGGCAAGGCCTTACTGAGTGATCATTATTTCATGCATTGAACAGTTGTTTAGGTTCATATATAAACATCTGTATCTTAACGAAAACTATTCCTGATTTGTATAGCAAACGGTCTGATCATTGATTTATGTATTGTAGATATAGCAGAAGGAGTGCTATGAACTCCTTTCTATATAGAACAGACAAATCAACAGACAGTAGAATTACTCTTAGCATTAAGCTTCCTCATACCATCTATACTTCCTTACACTAGACTCTATATATAGCTTCTCGACCTCCGTGTGCGATACTTGCCAGGTGCTGTGACTAGGGCCAGTGGGTTATTGTGACTTACTGTGCTTGATCTTGCCCTCGTGCTGGTTGGAGGACTCGGTGCGGCTGGAGGTCAGCTGATCCTGGTCGGACTCGGACTCCTCGCTCTCTGGCTCCGTTTTGCGCGAGTGGCGACGTCGGTTCTTGGACTGCGCATAGAACAAAGCAAAACATTAGCTCGGACTGAGTTGTGGGTCGCCAGGTGCGACTAGCGACTAGCGACTACAAAAGCGCTTGGGGATGGTAAACGCTCTCAAACGAAACAAAGGATCAACGAAAACCCAAAACTGACATGTGACACGAGGCAGAGCGCGTCGCTCAATGCCCGCATGATACTCGGCATTGCACTTAATGGAACTTAGACGAAATCAAGACTCGAGCAGGGAAACAACATAAAAAGCACGTACTATTCTATGGAAAAATACACACTAATTTTAGCTCTAGTGCCCCACGCCGATGACGGAGGGGGCACATAAAGAGAGAGAGAGAGAGAGATAGAGAGAGAGAGAGAGAGCTAAATCAAAGAAATGAATAAACAAACGCACGATATTATGAAACGGTGAGGTTTGATAATAATTATGAATTGTCTTTTGTGGACGTTGATTGTGGTGGTGGTGGTGATGGGTGGTTGGTTTTAGTACCGCAGCTGGTGGTGGCGAGGAGCAGCCCTCTGCCAGAGCCCTCTCGTGGTACATGAACGAGTGCAGCAGGGTATTGGCTGGCCCGGCATGGTGTGGCTGGGACATGTTGCCCGCCTCCGACAGCTGGAAAGTGGCGTACGGCGAAATGTCCTCGGAGGTTTCTGCGAAAGAGCCCCAGGCTTAGAGCTGGCCGTGTCAACTGACAGAGCACTGCCTGAGCAGACACTTACCCGGAATCTTGTCATTGTTCTGCATGGAAACCTTGTGAATGGTCGCATAGTAGCGCTCTCGTTGCGCCGCCTCCGAGTTGGCGCGGTTCTCCAGCGACTCCTTTTGTATGTGATTGCTTTGTTCTGGACGAGGAACAGACAAGACAGATACTTAGTGATTGCCGGATGCGGGCGCGCCTCTACTTACTGTGTCGATAGCAGATGATAACCAGGGCAATGGTGCAGATCATGCCGGAGACGGCGGCGATGCTGGGAATGAGCAGGTTCACATTGCCATAGAATACGCTCGGTCCGCGCTGGCCGCGCTGCACGATCTCCGGGGGGGGCGGGTCGCCGTCCTTGGTGAGGGTGACGAAGCTGAACTCCGCCTGGGACACGCCCGCCACGTTGTGCGCCTCCATGCGCAGCTGGTAGAGCGTCGATGGCTGCAGGTTGGAGATGACGACTCGGCGCTGGGGCTTCAGGGCATTGGAAACTAGGGGAATTAAAAATGTGATCAGTTGATATATATCCAACTGCATCTCCAGCTCCCCTTACTCACCCAAAATCCAATCCTTGTCGGGGTCGTCTGTGACGGCTCGATACTGAAGCACGAAATACATCAGGGGGCAGCCGTTGTCGGGCCAGGAGTGGAGTCGGATGAGCACCGAGGTGGAGTTCGGGGCGAGCAGGCTTGTGGTGGCCGGCATGCCGGGCGCCTGGCCCTGGGTGCGCACGTGCAGCATGACACTCGCGGGAGAGCTGCCCACCTTGTTGTGGGCATTCAGGTGTATCTGATAGGTGCTGCCGCAGACCAGGCCCTTCAGCTCGTGGCTGGAGGCGTGCCGGGAGAGCTGCATCTCGTCCGTGTTGCCTGTGGCGCGCCGGTAGAACAAGGTGTAGCCGGTGATGGGCGCGTTGCCAGTGAAGCCGCACTTCCAGTGCATCAGAATGCTGCTCGACGTGGCGCTGGTCACGTAGAGCACGGGCGCAGACGGCGGCACCTGGACGAGCAGCATGTGCGTGAGGCGGTCCGTGCCGATGCCGTTGTCCACCTGGCAGCTGTAGTTGCCGCTGTCGGCCAGCTGCAGGCTGGAGATGATCAGGTCGCCGGTGTCCAGCAGCTGGGAGTTGTGCAGGCCGCCCTGGCGCACCGCCACGTCAGCCTTGAACCACTCGCGCTTCGGCTTGCCCACGGCGGTGCAGGGCAGAGTCACTGTGGAGCGCCAGGGGCGCACGACGGAGCCGCCGAAGGAAATGATTCGGGCCGGCACGCGGTTTGTGGTGATCTGGGAGGCAACGCGCGAGCTCTTGCCCTCGCCCACGCGCGTCGAGGCCGTCACCCAGAACTGGTACTCCATGTGCGGGTGCAGGTTCTTGGCCTCGTAGTAGGCCTGCTGCGAGGGCAGACTGCGCTTCTCGTTGTTCAGCTCCTCGCGGCCATTGACGACGCGCGTGTAGAGGCTGTACTTGGTGATGACGCCGTTGGGCTCGGTCGGCGCCTGCCAGGAGATGAAGAGAGACTGCGGGGAGCTGACGACCACTTTGATGTCAGCCGGGGCCTCGGGCACGTCCTCCTCGGTGTGGCAGAAGAGCGGCTTGGAGAGCACGCCGTCGCCCATGCGAGTGTGCGCCAGCACCTGGATGCTGTAATTGGTGTACTTGCGCAGCCCGGTCAGCACGGTGGTCAGGGCGGTGGTCTTGCGCGACTCCACCTCGTCCTTGTTGGGCATGACGTCGTCGATGATGGGCTCGAAGATGAGCTTGTAACCCTGCAGCAGGCCGTTCGTGTGGTAAATGGGCGGCGGCTGCCAGGAGACCTGGAGCGACTGCGACGTCAGCGCGGCGCAACGAACATCCTCCGGCGCACGACTGGGCACTACGGCGAGAGAAACTTATTAATAATCAAGAAAGGAAAATCTCAACACTGTGCTCTTACCATCCTCCATGGTCTGCGCCCCGGTTGGCTCTGATAGCGGACCAGGTCCCACTTGGTTGAAGGCCTGCACCACAATATTGTAGCGCGCGAACTTGGACAGCCCACTGAGCAGGAGCTCCCCGTTGCCGGCCTCACCGTCGCCCGCCACGGATGTGAAGTTGTAGGCGGAGTTGCCCGAGCTGATCAGCTTGTAGCCCACGTTGTAGCCCTGTATGTCGCCGTGGCGCAGCTCCGGCAACGGCGCCGCCCAGCTGATCAGCAGTTCCGTGGACGACAGCGGACGGGCGGATAGATTCAACGGCGGCCCAGCGGGCCGTTGAGGCTCTGTGCGTACGATCAACTCCTGGCTGGGTGCACTGCGTCCCGCATTGCCCTCAGCTATGACCCTGAACGCATAGCGAGTCGCCGGCTTCAGATTCTCAATCAGGGCATTGAAACTGGGCGGATCCTTGACTTCGATATGCTGCCACTGGTCGATGAAGAGAATAGCTAAAGAAAAGATAGATTGAAGATAAAGAGAGAGTTCCGAGAGTGCACCATGACATCCTTACGATCTGCCTCGCGGTACTCCACTATGTACTTGGACACATCGCCCGTGCTGAGCGCCTTGGGCTGCCACTTGAGGTTCACGGAGCGACTGCTTATCATGGCCGCCTCCAGCACACTGGGCGGCTGTGGTGGCTCCTGCACTTGCAGCTGGACCAGTTGCTGATCGTTGCCATAGAGATTGCTGGCGCGGCAGAAGTACGGCCCACTGTCCGTGGCATCCACTGTGCGTATCTGCAGCTCCGCCGAAACTCCGTCCGGTGTGGCCTCCTGCTTGACCGAAATTCTATGGGAGATTGATATTACCAAGTCATTGGGAGAACGATGAGGGGAGATCTATGAACTTACTTGTAATTGGTTGACGGATTCAACGTGTTCTTGCCCGAACGCATCCAGACGATATTTATCGGCTTGTCGCCGCTGACGGCGCACTGCAGCAGAGCCGTGTCGCCCTTCTTGACGGTAACCGAGCGCGAGGTGGAGGAGAAGTACGGCGAGGCTGCAAAGCATTGCAATATTTCACAATTATTCCAATCATCTCAAAAGCAACCGCATCTAGTCCCGAGCGGCGCCGCAATTGCCGTTGCAATTAGGCAAATTGCCAGCTCTCGTTTCATTTGTCCCACTCTCTTGATACTCACAGTTTACTTTCAGCTGGATGACCTTGCCGATCCCCGTGCCAATGCCATTGTTCGCCTGACACAGATAGAATCCCTCGCGATCCTCCTTCACGTGCTGCAGCAGCAACGAGCCATTGCCCAATAGCTTGGTGAACGGACGTTCCCGGACCTCTTCATACTCGCCCGACTTGCTGCCTGTTGATGAGAATAAGGCATTTACAACAAGTAAGGCTTTAAGCTCTTGACTTTATTATTATTATTTTTATTATTATTATTATTATTATTATTATTATTATTATTATTATTATTATTATTATTATTATTATTATTATTATTATTATTATTATTATTATTATTATTATTATTATTATTATTATTATTATTATTATTATTATTATTATTATTATTATTATTATTATTATTATTATTATTATTATTATTATTATTATTATTATTATTATTATTATTATTATTATTATTATTATTATTATTATTATTATTATTATTATTATTATTTGAATTATCAATTCTAATAATTTTGTCAATCAAAATTAATTTAGGTCAATCAATAGAGTTTTCCTTTTGGAACTATTTGCTAACTTATGCTCGCTCAAAAGACTAAAGACTAAATATTAAAAAATTAAAATTTATAATATCTTACGCAGAACTTATTTCTCTGAATCAAGCTATATACACATTGAAATAAATTTGCGGTTTTAAATGAAGAACAATTAAGAACAAATTAAGTTCTAACATTTTAGTTGAATTAAAAATCTGAATTTTTGTAAGATATTAAATTATTTGTAAGGTAACTGAAGCAAATTCTCTTGTATCATTCTAAGGTATGCTAACAAAAATTATTATATATATTTATATAAGTGCATAAGTTGCATGGCTTTCTCGGTAAAGCGACCTAAAGGAATTCCTGAATGGCCAATGTTTTGTATGCCCACAATGATGAAAGTTCATTTGAGAATTCTTAGGCTTTCCTGAGTAAAATAAGAATTTATGCGAGAGAGTCTTTAGCTGTTCATCTTTAGAAACTTTAATCAAAAACCTTACCATTACAACTTACTTAATTAAATAACTGACAAGCTTTAATCGAAACTTAATTTTAATTAGAATAGGAATTGGAATGTGAATACCGAATACCTCGGCATTAGCATAAAAGTTAGGGGTTGTCACGTAAATGTTATATTTACAGTTATAAAGTTATATTCAGAAATATTTGTGATAATTGTAGATCTATAAATTTTACATGTATCACCTGTTGCCTTCTTCCAAACGATACTGGGTGTGGGAACGCCTTGGGCCTGACAATGCAGCATTATATGACGATTGCGCTCCACATTCGCATCGGCTGGCTCGACAATCCAACGTGGCGGCACTATGGAACGTATACGTAATATATTAAATAAATAACTGGAATCGAGCTATTCGAAAAAGGTTTAAATCAAGAATTCTCTAAGACACAGAATAGTTATGATTTAGAGCGAGAGAGAGAGAGTTATAGAGACAGTCAGAGAGAGAGAGAGAGATAGAGAGGAAAAGTGAAGATATTTGGAAAAGTATAAACGGCAAAATAAGGTTTTGTGACTATTCAAATTGGTTGAGAGTAATAGAAACGTTTGTAGCGTATATAAAAGATTCAACTAATGTACAGTTGGGCTTTTCATATCTTACTTATAATTGTAATCGTAACAAAAGGTTTTTATGCAACTCAATCAAAATGGAAATAATTTAAACAGTCGATGCTTTTAAGCCGAATGCTTTATTTTACATAAGATCCGTGAGGTAAACTCTTTAATGAGGTTGGTTGTTGTGCAAGGATTTTTTAGTCATATTTTAATTAATTTTTATTATTGCTGTTTCTGTTTTGTATATTTTCTTTTTTTCTTTTTTTTTTATAAATTTGTAGTTGTTTGTGTGCCCACGCTCTGCGGCTCGCTGTTTCGCAGTTGTTGTACAACAAAATTACAAAAAAAAAGGAAACTGCCTCTCGTGGGCTGGAAAATAAATAACAAAGGCATGCCAAGAACGTATTGGAAAATATTTGCATTAAAATAAAACTGCAATGAAAAGACATAAATGTTTTATATGCACAATTATATGACTTTTATTGTTAAGCACGCAGATGGAAATAAAAAACTTGATTCTGCAAAACAAAAACCAAATGGGCCTTCAATAATTAGTTTTTAAAAGCATATGCCACGCCCACGCACGCGCATGGCCTGAGAGTGCATTTCAATGATTTATAAGGCCAATAATTGCTTTTTTATCACAAATTCATTTAGTATCCAGCCTTTTGCTCGTCAAGCAGTAATTACAAAAGAAGAACGTAATGTGTATCGTAAAGGAAATTAAGAGCATTTATTAAAAAGCGTTTTATGGTCTGGTTTGGTTTGGATTGGCTCTCTTGTGTTGTACATAAAGCGGGTTTGTTTGGGTCTACGACAGCGCGTTGGTTAATAGCGACTAGTTGGAAAAAATCTTTGCACACAACAGCAGCCTGGGTAATTGGGCGTTTAAACTAAATCAAATCAATGTACACACGTGTCCTCGATTTTATTTTCAACTCGATTTCGCCAAGAGTAACTGGGGAAAGTTCGATTTTTGGAAAACTTGATAAGTGCACAAATAGATTACAAATTGTTTGCTCACTCTAGCTTGGCGAAACCGGACTGAAAGCAACATCGAGAGCCAACTGCGTTTAAGAACAGAGCAGAGAGCAAGCAAATCATAAATAAAACAAATCAAATTCATTCTACTATGCACTATGCACCATGCACTATGCACTATGCGCATGCAAATGGCCATGGCAATGGCAATGGCAGCTGGCACTGCAAAAAATGGAGGTAAATTGTGTACAGTTACATGCAAAAAACAAAAGCAATCGGGGAGCGTGCAAGGTACCGTGCTGCTGCCACAACATGCCACATTGCTATGGTACGTTCATTGTCAACTACATTAGCAAATACTGCGAAGCTTTAAATTTATATATTGTTTGTAATTTGGTTTCACTGTACTTTTTATTCTGCAAAAATATGCTTATGCATTTAGAGAGCAGAATAAAAAGGTTCGTACACACACACACACAGAGAAGCAGGGAAATGGAGAAAATGGTCATCACACACTTACACTCACTCACACACACACTCACACACACACACACACACACACACAGAGCATAGCAGAGTGTCAGCAGTTAAACAGAGTCCAAAACCAAATGGAAGCATAAGCGGGGCGTCTTCAGTGGATTTATAGCTGAGTCTGCTTTATCAGTTAGTTTATATTCTTGTTAATTAAGCACAGCACATTTATAGCTAAGGCTTGGCCATTCAATAATTTTGTTTTTGTATTAGTTGCGGTTTAGTTTATTTGGTTTTTGGGGGGGAGCGGGCAAACAGCAGCCGTTGTGCGCTAAGTTTTGAAGCTGCAAGTCCAAAAAAATGGCAGTAACCAAAGGAAAAAAATGAAAGGGTACAAAAATTCGTATGCATTGTACTCTATACACAGCGAGAGAGTTGGCAACAAAACGATTAAGCGAATAAGCAAATTAATCTTAAGCCAGCTAATGTTTTCATATCTTTATGTATGAGCATTTGAATAAATTATAAATTGAGAAAAATGTTCAAGGTGTGCGCTTTTCCAAGTAAGTAAGAATGAATTATTTGATGCGGATTTTACTGCTTAATATATGTAAATGTATTTTATATTATTTTAATTTTGATAATTACCATCTTTATAATATATATATATATATATATATATATATATATATATATATATATATATATATATAGCACATTTAAAAAAACGCATTTCAGCAACGGCAAGCCGTTACTTCTCTTGTATTATAAAAAGCATTGTAAATAATATTTCGCAACTCATCGATATATGGTTTATGTTGTTGTTTATTATAGGTGAGAATACTTAAATATATATGTTTATAACAAATTTTGCGGTTCTGTTTACGAAGCGAATAAGAAGCAGTGCAGTTTATGAGGTTACCTGGTGAGACTGTTGTAAAAAACCCACAGCGTGCCAAAGCGTCTTAAGGGTATGAGGATTTGTATAAATAATTTAATGGATGTTTTAAGCTGGGCAATCTCTGACATTTGGATTTATTTAGGGTTTTCGTTTGTATGTTTTTTTATTAAATTATTTGATCTTTTTGCTGTTTCTTTTTGTTATTTTGGTAGAGCGAAACCGTCAAAAACAAAGCACCAAGAGTTAGGCAACGTTCAGTTACGATTCAGCTTGTGGGGCACAGGACAAGCATCAAAAAGTTGATTTCTTAGAAATTAAACGAATCAAATCAAAAACTCAAAACCATTAAGAAGCGCTTTTCTTGAATACATCAGCGAGAAAGCAAAAATGATTATTAGGGGCGATTGTGAAAATTTAAGGTGGTTAATTAGTTCCTGTAGGTGTTAAATGCGACAAATGTGTAGGTGTATTGGAGTATTGGTGTGTTGGTGTATTGGTGTATTGGAGTTGATTGTATGTGGGTTTGTAACCTATTACGCTACCTTTGACCTGCAACAGAGCGGTATATTTGATCTCAGCTGCCGGGTTCTTGGCCACACACGTGTATTCGCCGGAATGCGTGGCCGACAGTGAGGGAATGCTCAGCAGAGAGCTATACTGATCGAGCATGGTGATATTCGCACCCAGCAGCTCGGGCAGCGGCTCGCCGTCTTTAAGCCAGATTAGCTTCAAGGGCGCATCGCCGCGAGAAACGCCACAGACAGTGCGCGTGCGCATGCCCTCGGCCAGGCCATCCTGAAAGGCGAACGGTTCTATGATCGGCGGTACTGCAAAAAGGAAAGAGCAACCAGAAATGTTAACAAATGTCTCTGCAACCGTCGAATTCCATTCCTTTAACTGACGTTGATCCCGCGCTGAGCTGCTGTTTGCTGTTGCCGTTGCTATGGATATTTCTGTGGATGTTTCTGTGGATGTTTCCTAATTAAAATTACATACATACATTCATATGTACAACTAAACTTCGCAGATTTGTTAAAGGATTGTTAAACTCTACGAAATAGTATATTACTTGGTTGTACAAACATTCCAGAACTTGAAGTGAAAGTGATTTATAAAGATATACGATATGTTTCATAACAATATATGGAATAGTTAATGCCGTTTCTTTAACATAATTTACAATTATATGAATACATATATATAAACATATATTATATATATATATTTATATGTTTTTAAGGTTGTTGCAGGACAAGTGAAATTTCGTTTGTCGATTCATTAGTGATGTTGTTGAGTACATTGAACAAAGTGCATACGAAAAACGCAACTACTTTAAACTAAAGATTATATTTGTAAAATAACGAATATATAGTGTTTTAGAGGAGTGTTCACAACTCAGCTGTTTACCATTCACCAGGAGCGCCTGCGAGTTCTCCACCTCCGCCGCCGAGTTGCGCACCACACACGAGTAGTTGCCCGTGTGGTCGCTGCCCAGGTTGTCAATGACCAGAATGCTATTGTACTGATCCACCTGCTTGACGGACATGTGCTGCGTGGGGTCGATAGGGCGGCCGTCCTTGCGCCAGTTGATGGTCAGGGGCAGATCGCCCTTCACCACGGAGCAGGTGAGCGAGGCGCGATCGCCCATGTTCAATTGCAGTATCGACGTTTGAAAGGGACTGAGCCGCGGCGGCACTGCAAGTGGTTGTGTCAAGGCAAACGTGAGTGGGCAAAGCGGGAGGAGCACCCTTTGCTGAGCCAGCAATCAATGTAATTACAAAAACTTTACTCTAGCTCGCTGATTGTGGCAGCGACGGGCCAAATCTCGGAAAAAGGTTACAAATTATCAACATTTAATTAACGCTGCGCTTCATTAGCACGCGGATTCATTAATTAAAGCACAAATAAAAATAAAAAGAAGAAAGAAAAAATTAGAAAAAGGGTCGCTGCCCACATCTGCCATCGGCAAATGCGCTGACTCGTACTCCTCCGCACTTTGGTTTGCTTTTTTTAATTTACAAACTTTTAAGCTGGGATTATTGCGCATATTTAATAAGGGTATAA
Organism: Drosophila meridionalis; assembly: GCA_035045145.1. NCBI lineage: Eukaryota > Metazoa > Arthropoda > Insecta > Diptera > Drosophilidae > Drosophila > Drosophila meridionalis. The sequence continues at coordinate 2,794,731 of JAWNPG010000023.1, forward strand.
GCAGATGCGGCATACTCGCCAAAATTAAAAGCGAAATCAAAACTTAAAGCTCCGCACAATCTACTTAATTTGCTGTTAATAATTAAAATGTAATTTTCACTCGACGTCATCGGAGCTTTCGTTTGTCTGTTCCCTCGTCATCCGATCCTGTGAGCTATGAGGAGACTGGCCAAATGGCCGACAGTTGGAACTTCACAAATATATACTAACCTATGACCGTCACCTCGCCGCTGCGCCGGGCGCTGTGACCCTGTTTGTTGCGGGCCCAGCACGTGTAGACCCCGGAGTCCGTGTGCTTCTGCACGGGGCTGATGGTCAGTGAGCCGTCCGGCTGCACTCGCTGGCGTATGTCATCAGGCAACTCGCGTCCGCCGCGCTCCCAGTGTATCTCTTCGATGGGATAGCCGGCAACGGGGCATTTCAGATTCAATGTCTCGCCCGAGACAGCTGTCACCTTGGGAATGAGGCGTATGTAGGGCAGACCTGCGGAGCGAGTGGTTGACAAATGTAAGTGCTTAACAGATCTGTGTACACGCTGCTCATTTAATAATGCAGCAAACAGCAAATATCACAGCGAGCCAACAGGCAAAGGAAAAGGAAGGCCAGGAAGCAGCGCAAATGTAATATGCATATCCTGGCAGCCGGCGCAGCCTGACTCTGACTCTCTAAGCAGCGCCGCCAAAACGCTTTTCGCTTCGCGCCTGCAGAATGCGGAAGGAAACAATGCAGCAAATGCCGCCTAGCATCAACAACAACAGCAACAGCAACAACATCAACTGCTGCTGCGGCTGCCGCCTGCGCTGGTGCTTGTGGATTCTGCAGAGTATGCATAATTTTCTAGAATGTCATACGTGAGCGGTTGGGTGTCGCTGTCTGTGCCTGCGCCAGAGATTTTTGTAATCACCGCCATTACCAAGTCGCGTAATCAGCGACACAGCAAGAATTCAAACAAGATGAGCGCTGCTTTGAGATACATGCATAATGTGAGGCAGAACAGCACTTCTAACTTGAGTCATCTTGGCTGAGCATATCAGAGTTTATTATAATCGGAGAGTTTCGGGAAATTTGCCAATTATAATGTAAGAATATTATAAATATAAAAATAAAAATTGTATTTATGTGAGTTTTTTTAAAAGTTGAAGAATATTTATAAATACAACTTAGCAGCGCAAATTTAGCTAATATATCTTGAATCACATATCATCAGCCACTATTATTATGATTTTGAATCACTATTATTATGAATTTGTGCAGGAAAATGTTAAGGATTTTATGAGACTAAAAATATACCCAAGAATTTAAAAGGTAATAATAATAAAAGTATAATTTACATACTCATAAATCCGCCTGTTTTATAGTTTATGTTATGAAAACGTATCTTTACTACAATATATAATAATAAATATATTGTTTTTATAAAATTATCTTCAATTCTATGTATTACTGTTTGAATATCTATATATTTTATTATGTTATTAATGATTATTGTCAAGAATTTGGGTGAAAAAATGTGCAGCATTTTAATGGCCGAAAAATTTTTTGAGACTAAAGATAGATAAGATAAGAGTATTATAGTTAACAATACTATAGATAACTATACTATTATATTTATTTCAATTTATTGGATATTTAATTTGAATATCTTTATATTTTAAATCGCATATTAATGAATATCGGCTAGAAATACAGTGTTTCTACGGACTCTATGTATACCTAACAATTTGATAGCTATTTAATTGTATGATTAACATACTCGTAAGTCATGATGTAATATATGATAGGGTATTTGAGTTTTAACAAGCCGAAGACTCTTTTTGCTTCTTGTTTAACTTTAAGCGCAAGCGTTGGGTACAAATATGGCGCAGTTTTTTTATTTATTTTCCACTGCTGTCATTTTGCTTACGCTTCCCCCGCTTAGCAACGCCATTTTGTTTGCGCGGCGACACAAAAATATTTGATTTTTTGCAAAAACAAGGTAGACGAGGCCCTCAACGAGCAGCGTGCGACGAGCTCTCTGCTTGTGTGTACATGAGGGAATGCGCCTTGAACAACACTTTAGAGCTGCAAAGCAAACTGCAGCCGGAGACATACATACATAGATAGGCGGGAAGGCTCAAAGAGTAAAGAACTGGAAACAAAGCGAAAGCGATGTAAAACACAAAAAAAAAAATGGTGTGCAAAAGTAGGCAACACAAAATCACCAAAAAGAGGAGACCAAAAATACAAACAAAAACTGAGAGAACTGAAAAACGTTTAAGTGCATGTGTAAAGTAGCTGTTTACACACACATACACACACACACACACACAGAGACATATATACACACACAGACAGCTGTGTGTGATTTGCGAATGTAGCACATACCATAAATATTCAAGCGAGCTGCATGCTCCACTCGACCCGCACGATTCTCGGCTATGCAGGAGTATTCACCGCCATCCTCGACCATGACATGGCTTATGTTAACATGACTAATTACATCTCCATGCACGGTGATGTATTGTCCGATCATAAATCTGTGAAGAGAAGACAGAGGAATAGCATGAGAACAGATGCATTAGTACGAAAAACATTTGAATGGCCCACACACCGTATGCGCAATGCGCAATGCGGGATGCATTTTATATTCGTGTATTCGTTTTTATTTTGCTGCATATTTAAGCGGGCAGGCCAGGGGCATTAACGAGCGACTACATGCATATTACTGAGTGTACGAGCCCCTGTACAAGCACACATATTTGCACACGCTCAACGAGGCGCATCTCGTATGCAGGCTGACCCAAATCCTTTGGCTGTGGGCTTCATTTGTTTTCGACACAACACGGCGAATACGTAACATTGCATTATTTAGCTGTAACGAAGTCTGTCCCATACCGCCCTGTCGCTCGGTCGCTCCGTCCCTGACAAGCTGTCAGGCTTAGCATAGTTTCTGGCCTGCTTTCAATGTCATGTGCCACAGTGTCATAAGCCACAGTCAAAGAGACATCACAGCCGAGCTCCACTTAATGCGGCCATTACGTTGTCATGGCAAATAATGAAAAAAAAAAGGATTTTATGAGCGCTCAAGCTGGCATTAATTCTATTTGTTTGCAAGCCGTCTTATTGGCGAACACATTAATTACAGCAAACAATGTTCCGCATACGCCATGTGTCACTCACACACAAGCGGCTTTGAGGGTATCGCTGTTAAGCGAAGCATTTCTGCCAGAGGCTCATTAGTTTGCGGGCGACGCGCTAGCAACATTTCAATTGGTATTAGAGTTGGAGCAGGCGAAGTAATTACAATTTTAATTAACTTTTGCAGCTGTCCGGGCCAAGCTGCGCAGCGATCGTAAATGCACTTTCCTGGACGCTGATTTCCCCAGAAAGTGGCAAAGTCAACCAAAAAACTTAGCGGCTGGCGGTTGCCACTCTATGAAGTGGCCGTGCCCCACAAGTCGCGCGGCGCTTGTTAAAAACAACAACTGTAGTTAAATGAAAATGAAGCTGCTCAAAACTCGGGCGTACAAACCGACACCCACACATCCACCTAAATGTTCAGCCATGGACATGGATGCTAACTGCAACAATTGAGCGCATTGAAACAATGCCGGGACAAAATTGCAACAAAGTTGCAAGTTGCACACATCCGCACATGGCAGAACGAAAGTGCCCCCGCATCAGGCTGCCATGGAGTGGCAGCTTAAACGCCATTACGAAACTTTAAGCGGAAGCGAGTGTGTGAGATGTCTGGTTGAGTTTATAAGTCGGCAAGGGGAATGGGAAGAGGGGAGAAGGGATTGGGGCAAGGGGCGGCGCTGGCTGCGGCATAAAGCGCTTTGGCTGCAACAAAATAAACCTAATAGTTGGCGCAGCTTTTGTATGCTGTTTTAGTTGATTGTTGTGTAAATCCGCGTGTGTGGGTCTGGCTGTGGGTCTCTGTCTCTGTGTGTATGTCTGCGTGTGTCTCCAGAGCAAGCTTTTAGGTGGCTTAATTTCCACCAAAAAAAGTAGCTCAAGCAACCACTTAAGATTCAGTGCGAAGTGAAAAAGTTTGTCTACCAACTTACAAAATTATGAATTTCAATTTGTCGGAACAGAGATTCCACGTGGCGCACGGCAACTCGCTGACGGTTAAATGGATTACATGAGAGCGCTTATAAGTTTTGCAGATAGCAAATTTCTTAAAGGGACACTTATTATGTCCTTAATATATTTCAATACTTGACGAAGTTGATCTAAAGTCGATTAAGCCAAATTTAGTTACAATTTTTGACATTTAGCAAAGGGTTCAGCTTTTGGACCATTAGCAATCATGCGAATAAATATACTATTTTGACTTACTCAACAACTTATTCATATGACCCGACCTATGAATAAATTGTTGAGTAAGGATGAGAGAAAGAATATATTTTATAACATGATTGCTAAGAATCCAAATCAAATTTCTTTGCATATCAATTTACCATTAATCTGTACTTTTGAGAGTTTTTTCTATGGCAGGTACTTATATTAAAATAAATTTTAGTGAGCTTAAGAAGTGTTTCTTAATATTTAAAATAGTAAAATAAAAATATTATATTTACATTTTTCTTACTGGGAACTATTCAATTGAAGTCTTCTGAAATTTATATATTCACAAAAAGTCCGTTGAATAAATAGCGAGAATATTTATTCGAAATGAAATTTCGTATATCATATAAAATGTTTCAACAAGTAAGAGTGCTCTAGTCGAGACTGCTCGACTAGGGGATACCCTGAGCCCTGTGAAGAGCCAAATATCAAATCATTCTACGATTGTGTATGCATACATACAAGCAACACATACACGGATACATATGCACGCACGCATAAGCGCACGCTCTGCCAACTGCGCAGTTGAAGCAGCGACTGCGCTTGGGCTGCAATGTGGGCATTACTATGGAAACTTAATTGTTTAATAAGTTTTCTTAGCGATGGACTAAGTGCATCAAACTTTCACAACTTATTTAAGACATTCATATGTGTGTATGTGCCAAAGCACAAATCTCTAGTATTTGATTTGCGCTTTTTACAAATAGGGGGCTATTGGGGGCGAATGGGGCGTGGCATCCAAAATCTAAAGATAGCGTTATCTCCGTATTCATTACACGCAACTACACAGCAAATTTGAAGTCTCTAGCTCAAAAGATGTACAATCCAAGCCTTAAAAACACATTAAAATTATCGATAAATGCTCATAAAATCGAAATGGAATGAGTTATCAGAAAAATTTTATAAACTTGTGCAGCGTATGGTATTATCGAGTATTCATGGAAAATTTCAAGTCTCTACGTTGCGTACTTAAAAATATCTCAGCGTTCACACGGACCAACAGACGGACAGACAGACAGACGGACGGACGGACGGACGGACAGAGGTACAGGGCTATATCGATATGTCGCGATATCGATATCGTCTTGTCGCGTTGATCAAGAATATATATTTATGGGGTGTGGCACGCCTCCTTCTGCCTGTTACATACATTTTCACAAAACCATTATACCCTGATTTCCCATTTTCATTTTCATTTTTCAAGCATCAAATTTGCTGTGTAGTTGCGTGTAATGAATACGGAGAAAGCGCTATCTTTAGATTTTTTATGCCACGCCCCATTCGCCCACAATAGCCCCCTATTTGTAAAAATCGCAAATCCAATACTAGAAACTTGTGCTTTTGCACATACACACATATGAGTGTCATAAATAAGTTGTGAAAGTTTGATGCAGTTAGTCCATCTCCAAGAAAAGTTATTAAACAAAAAAGTTCCCATAGTAATGTTCACATTGCAGCCCAAGCGCAGTCGCTGCGGCAACTGCGTAGTTGGCAGAGCGCGCGCTTATGCGTGCGGGCATATGTGTGTGTGTATGTATTGTTTGTATGTATGCATAAAACAATCGTAGAATGATTTTATATTTGGTTCTTCACAGGGCTCAGGGTATCCCCTAGTCGAGCAGTCTCGACTAGAGCACTCTTACTTGTTTTTAAATAAATTTAGCTCTATTTTCGTCGGAAAAAAGTATTATGAAATCGGCCCCACAACATTCGCACTTCTGCTTAACTGTACCACATGAACTGTATTTCAGAGCTGAAACTAGTTTGAGCTTTAATTGAAATTTCTGCAATGACCCTGGCAATAGGCAAATCCTTTGCTTATTTATATAAACTTATACACAACTTTCTATTTGGGGCGCACTTAACGCTGAATTATTCAAGCTGAAATTACACATACTTGCTCCAGACAGCCTGCAGCCGTAGACGAGCGCAGCAGGCGCACACATGCCGAGCGAGTAAGCGGCGACGCCTTCACACTACAGGCTGCCACATGCTACACATACTACACGCCTCAGACAAACTTCTCCAAATGGCGTAAAATGAGCGTTTGAGTGTTGCGTTACCTCGTGCGCGCAATCATTTAATTTCCGCCCCAAGGCGTCAGCTCCAGCTCCTGCTTCTCGCCGAGCCCCGGCATTGCCTGCCCTCTGCTTGGCTGCTTGCTTGGCTGTCTGTCTTCTTGCCAATCTCTCTGAATGTCAGCCTGTTTGCTGGCTGACTGTCTGGCTGGCTGTCTGCGTGTGTATTAAATAAATACAGTTACCAAGTTGATATACCTTTAAACCGAATAATGTAAACCACTTAAAACTCGGCAATTACAACAAGCGACGTTACCAACGGAATGTTTCGAGCATTGCCGAGCAGTCGCAAATTAGGTTGCCGTTGCCGTTGCCGTTGCCGGCACCTTCGACACGGCACCTGCAGGAGTATAATGCCGATGGCATTATTTGTCGAAATTGTGTTGCTTAAATAACTTTTAAATTGAAGCCAAGGGCGACGAGAGCGGCCCGAGTGTCGGCAACTTCTGGCAAACACTAGCACTGCCCACTCGATAATACTTGTAATCAATTTGTGCCCTGTGGTCGGCCAAGCTCCTCAAAAAGTGCTGGACACATTCAAATGGGAAAGAGCTCAGCACTTGAATAAAACATATTCATGGCAGAGTCTCGAGCTCCTTACATGAATAATGTTTTTGATTATTTTGAAGCTCAGCCAGAGCGTGATATCCTGCTAAAGAGTGACAGATGGTGCTGATGAGAGCGATTCCCTCGAAAACTTTCAAGTTGCCAGCACTCGGTCTTTGGCATAAGTAAGGAATTCACTTAAGACTATCTATCATATTTTTTATTTCTACGACTCTTTTCAACAAATACAACTGTCGCAGAGCAGGGAATTGGTCAAAAACATATCTTAAACGAGATTTGAATAGGTTGCTGCAGGAGTATTCAATATGCGCTGTCTATGGTATTTCATCGTAATATACATTTATTTATGGCACTATTTGTTTGCTTTCAGCGTGCCCTTTGGTCAGCAGATGGCATTAGTTTTAATTAAAAACAGCATCTGCAACCCCGGACCTCGTACCCAGACAGCGACAAAGTGCAGTTGGGAGCTGAAGCGCAGCTATGATTTTTTTATTGGACTGCAAACAGAACGAGCCAAATGACAGCCAAAGTCAATGTTAATAAAACGAACTGGGGCCATTTTTAATCAACAACAGAAGTCAACAACGGACCAACTTTGACTTGCAAATCATTACAGACGTAACTCAAACAATTAGTGGCAGCTGCCGACAAACTGAAAACGGAGTGCGGACTGCGGACTGCAGGGAGCGGAAAAATCAAATGAAATGCCAGTGACAATGTCAAAGCGGCGTCATCAAAGCCAGCCCAGTCCAGCCCAGGCCATGGCTGGGGCGGAGACTGAACATGTGTGCGGCAGCCGTGGCAGCCAATCAATCGATGTGCTGTTGCATTTTATTTGTTTGCGGCAAATAAAGGCAACTACTTGGAGCGCTTGACCGTTGAATGCAAATTTCAATGTCATTAAAGAGCCACTGGGAATTTAATAAGCAGTTGCCAGTTGCCAGTTGCCAGTTGCCAGTTGCCAGTTGTCAGTTGCCAGCTGGCAATTGGCAATTTCTATTGGCTCTTGGCCAGACTAAAAATGTAATTAAATGCGTAAGGCAAACAACACACTCGCCGAGCCTTAATTAACAAATAGAAAGGCAAAGTCAGAGCCTTGGCTAGACGCAAGAGTGCGCTGTGCGAAGTCTTTAGACCGTTACCTCTGGCTGTGCCCCTCCAAAGAGTGAATGAACGTTCAAGCCGGCGCCGAGCCGCCCACTCAGTAGGCACGGCAACCGACAGCCGACAGTCGACAGAGCTGCTTTCTATACGTGCGATGTTTTAAAAGCCAAATGTTAAAAAAATGCAAAGAGAAAAATATACACAGCGAGCGCAATAAATGCAGCTTCCGCCACATTTTTCTGTTTCTGTTTATGTTCATTTTTCCTCTTTTTTTCATTTTTTGCGGTGCCACCCGCAGAGTTGGCAATAGTCGGGCTCCACCCGCCGCCGCTCAATGCGCTGGCAGAGCCCGTTTTCAACAAGTTCAATTACCTTCCGTTTGATGGCAGAGGAAATCCGTCCAGTGTCCATGAAATTTGCGGGGATGGATTGCCGGCTGCGGAGCATTTCAGACTAACAGCGGGTCCCGGCTGCAGCGTCTGCTCGATGAAGCTGTAGAGCAGCGCGGGCGGAGCATCTGCAAGGCCAATGTGGTTGCGGATATTCATATAAATATTTTAGCTGCAATTACTTGGTGGCTGCTGCCGATTCTCGGTGGCTGCTACTTACCGCCCAGCTGCAGCTCGGCAGTGGCCTGAAACGTATCGCCCTCGGGCCGTCGCACTACACACTGGTACATGCCGCGGTTCTCTCGGCTCACGCGCGGCACCACCAGCGTGTCCTCGATGCGGCCGGACGAAGGCAGCTGGCGTCCGTCCTTGTACCACAGGATGTTCTGCATGCCCACGGGGCTGCCGTTGCTGGTCACCAGGCAGCGAAATTCGGCCGTGCCTCCCATATGCACGCTCAATACATTTGGTGAGATTTCCACTTGTATGGGCGTGGCCACAGTCAGCCGCAGCTCAGCGCTGGCCTCGCCCCCCACGTTGCTGGCCGTACACTTGTAGACGCCCGAGTCCTCGCCAGTGACCGCCTCGATGGCCAGTATGGGCCCCAGCAGTCGCACTCGCGGGCCGCTCAGCACAGGCAGCGGGCCAGCCCCGTTCTGAGTGTACCAACTGGGAGAGGATATACAAAAACACAGAGAGCATGAATGTAGACTAAAAGTGCACACTATATTATATAACTCAAGCTCAGTGGAACCAGAAGCAATAAGAGCCAGCTTAATTTCACCATACCATATGCAACGAATGTGATCGTAAATTCCAACCCCAGCTTAATCCAACTATTTAAATAATTAAAGTTAGCTTCGCCCACACACACACACACGACTGCTGGGCTGTCGTCTCTGTCCCTCTGTCTGAATGTTTTATCTACTCTTCCTTTGTTTAATGTTGCATTAATCCCAATGGCTGGCTCATTTGCCAATGTGTCTGTCGCTGTCGCTGTCTACCCGCCAGTCTCCCGACTTTATTAATTATGAAATGGCTACAGTTATTTTCTTGTTTTTTTCTCTTTTTTTCTGTTTTATTTGCTGCTCAGCAATCTATCCATCTATCTGACAGTGGTTTGGTTTCCCTCATAGATTCCTTTGTTTCGCGTTTACAGTCTGGCATTGTATCTCGGAAATTTACAGCCGCTACTTCAACTGCCTCCACTGCCGGTTGCCGGCTGCCGTGTAGCGAAAGTTTTTTATTACTTGTCTGCTTATCAAAGCGTAATTATGTGTGCACATGTGTCCTACACCTACCTCCAGTCTGCCTTCCCAGCAGTTTAACACATACACACACAGAGACTTCTCTATATATATCCCATTCTTTGCAATTCTATACATAAGTTACGCAAACGCAACGTTATCTACATCAGAGCGGCATCCTGTGTTCGAGTTCATAGTCCAACTTTAAGGTAGAGCTCAACGCTCAACGCTCAACTTCATATTTTAATTAGCGTTCCATGGCTGGCAACTCTCTCGACACATTTAACACAATCACTGGCCATGTTGCAGCGGCCACAGTTTTATTTATATGCTTGGAAGCCCTAAACGCTCGCACACACAACACCTTTCTGTGCGGGTGTGAATGTGTGTGCGTTCCAATTAACTCATACAAAGGCAGCGCTGTCAACGTCAAAAGTTTCACCTGTAATGTGTCTAGCTGGGTGGCAGCGCCATCGATTTTACGCCCCGCACGCCCAGCACGCTACGTACCTGTATTCAGGCGAAGGGCAGCCCTGCGCCACGCACAGCAGCACCGCGCCCTCGTCCTGCGAAACCTGCACGTGAGACGTGTGCTCCACAACGCTCGGTGAGATGATGCCGCGATGCGCTATATAAGTATGGGTAGAGATTGACATTGGTTAGTCTTGCTGTTAGCGCTGTGCGTCTGTGTGTGGGAGTGTCTCTTTGTGTATCAGCCAGTCGCTGTGATTGGGTCACTCACAATTAATACGCAATCGCGTGGGCGAGCTGACAACAACCTGACGGGTTAGCCGGTGCATGCTACGACAGCGGAAGGACTGAGACTCATCGCTCTCCTGCAGGTTGTGAATGAGCAGCTCACCGGTTGGCAGCAAATGGAATTTGCCATCTGCAAAATAGGAAAATAGAGAATTATTCAAAGAAAAAATGAAAACAAGTTAGAACGCAGTAGTCGAGCACTACCGACTGCATAATACCCATTCGGTACCCAAGCACAGTTAGATATATTTGGTTAAAGAGTTAGAAAAAGATTTTAATAATTTAACTTTCCCATTTTAGAACCAAGCATGGGAAAATATCATTTTCTCCGTCCCAAGAGGCATATATATCTGTATTGTAAATCAGTCGAGGAGGTCATTTTATTCAAAATATTGAATTGTATTCTAAATTTCAAGTTTATAAGTTCAATGCTTTCATAAGGACAGATACCATGATGGACACTGGACAAAACCAATATTCACATTTAGTTCGTGAATGAATACAGATAAGTCATTGATGCAAAATTTGTGATGCATTGAAGTCAAAAATAAAATGATGAAGAAAGTAAAGACTTTCATATGAATATAATAAGAGAGAAAGGAAAATGAAAACAAGAATCATTTAGAGAAATACGAAAAATTTGATTTATTGAAGTAGCAAATTCAAAATAAAAGTTGCCATTTGGTAGGAATCTCATAAAACAAAAAAAATTTTTTTTTTTGAATGAGTTGTTTTAAGAGTTAGTTAGATTATCCAAATATATTTGGTTGGTTTGTGTCTTTTGATTCATACGCATTTAAAAGACTTTAAAAGAGCATAGCAAATTGATATATATTATTGAAAGACTTAAAAATTTGAATTTAATAATAAATTAAAGAGAAAATTCAAAATTAATACAAAACTCACTAAAATAAACAGAAAAATTGATCTATCGAATGCACAATAAAAGATATCCTTTGATACGAATGTCATAAAAATCCACTAGATATGGATTGATTTGGAATGAATAAACTTGATATTTAGTTGAAAAATAAAAAGGGATAATTTATAATATATATAAGCAAAAAGACGCCTTAAAAATCTATCGTAATAATTGTTTTTCTGTATTCTGATTCAAGAAAAGCAATCGTTATATATTTTTAAGACTTCAAAATCAATTTTTAATATAATATTAACCTGCATATGGAATTTAAAATGTAGTCTAACTGAATGAATAAGCCTACTTTAAATTGCTGCATAAAATTGACATTTAACGAAGTCTGTGAGATACTTGTGTTCTAGAAAGCTGCATCGCTAAGCGCTTGCCAAAGGCTTAACTACTTATCACTGCACGAAGTTGCACCTTTGTTGGGACAGGGTTAAGGCAAGTTAAAAGCTCTTCTCAAATTGCCAAAGGACAATGTTAATTATGCATCAAAGCATAGGGCATAACACACGCATACTTAAATACACTCACACTCCTACTCATACACACACGCACACACATACACACGTGCATACGCGTTATGGTATATAGGCAAAGCGATGGTAGTTAAGCAGGCAAATACTGAAAACAAACAATGCACTTTGTTGGCTTGGTAAGCCGCTACAGGGACAAGGATGCAGCCGAGGACCGAGGACCGAGGACCGAGGACGAGCCTACGACTTCAGTTGAAGCCACGTCAGCAGCAGACACACAGACAGCGAGACAGATAGACGTTGCACAAGTATGAACACCCGCGTTACTTACCGCCTTGCAGCGAGGGATAGATGTAGATAGCGGGTTCATGAACCCACGAGACCACTCGTACCAATTCCTTGACAAACGTGGGCACCACACAACGCAAAATGGCTGTGCAGCCGCGCGACGCGGATAATACCTCCACATCCACTTTGTAGGCCTGGGCCACGACTGCCGCAAAAGTACGAAAAATGTGAAAATACAAAAATATGCACAACTCACATATATGTATATACATTTATATATATATATATATTCCCGAGTCTGCATATACATGCATATGATGCATTTTGGCTGACTTGAAACTTACCCGCCCGCACTTGGACGTCGCGCGACACAATGCGACCCACAGAGTTGCTGGCAATGCAGCGATATATCGTATTGTGTATATCCTGGTGATAGGCAGCTGCTGCGAAGGGCATTAGCACGAGCGTGCCGTTGCGGAGCACACGACGCACGCCATGAATCTCCGTAACCGCCGTGCCATCCGCGTGCACCCAATCGATCGTTGGCTGGGGACTGCCCGAGGCGGAGCAATCCAGCCAGCCGCCGGACGAATTGGAGAACTCAACGCGACCCGGAGGCTCCATGACAAAGCCGGGGCCACGCAAATGTGTTTCAAAGGGCTCGCTAATCGTGGCATCTGCAACAAAAAATCGAAGAATTATATATATAGATGAGTAAAGTGTGCTAGCATGGATATATTTTTAAAGTAATGTCATAATTAAATATATGTATGTAAACAGTAAGTATATGTATAAAATCAAGAGAGTATATAAACTTGTATGTGTATATTTAAAGTAAAGTCAAATATTAAATATAATTTTTTGTTTAATATATATCTTTCGTATCCTTCGTATTCCCACTCCCAAAAACACACTTAGAAATTTAGAAAAATCAACCGCTTGGAACAGAAATATAAAACGCAAATGTCTTAAAAGGCAATTAAATTGTGATCCATTCAAATATTCATAGAGCCATTCATATTTCTCAAAGTTCCATTAGCCTGCATTCAACTGTACTCCTTCAAGGGGTGCTTAAAATCTTTTATATTTCATCAGGCAAGCTTTCCATTTAAGTCCGTTCCAATGTGCTCGCCCGCCTGCATGCCGCTCGGCAAACAGATTGCGCCTTATCTTAAATAAGAATAACATTTTTGTCCATGGCTTGGGTATGTTTTGCTCTCTGTTTCGCACACACACACACACGCGCATATTTTTATATCTATGTGGCTATGTAGCTATGTAGATATGTGTGTATTTCTCAAATTGACATTTCGCTTCAAATTCCACATGAATACGCCTCGGCTGTCAGTGCCACCCAAACGGCTGTCCCCGCGGCGCTCTGCAAATCCTTGCAACTCGTTCAAGTCTGGCACTAGGAGCCTCTTACTCCCCGCCGCCGCTCCGCTCAGACCCGCTCGCTTAGCTGTTCGGCACCGCCAAGTCATTGTGTCTGCAATTAGAGTTGTTTTTGTTCTTTTTGCTTTTGTATGTTTTTTGTTGTTGTTGTCGCTGCTGTTGCTGTTGCTGTTGCTGTGCCTGGCCAGTCGCTTTTTGTTTTATGCTCGGCATCATGGATTTTTATGTTACTTCTTTCTGGTTTCATTTTTCTGCTCGTCTCTCCGGCCCGTGTTCGTTTCATTTCGCTTTTCCCCGCTGATTTCATGGCTCCCGCTGTTTGGGAGCGGGCAGGACGAGGCCTCTGCCAGGCCATAAAATTATTGCAAGTATGTCTTGAGTACGCCTGGCACTCGGTATATTTTTTGTTTCGGCCAGAAAGGGTATATTTTACGAGCATGTGCCGCAAAGCGCGCACACATGGGTGTACAGGCTAGCTGGTATGGGTTTGGGCATGTGTGTGTGTGTGTGCGTGTGTGTGTATACATCCACTTGTAGGTTTTTTATTCTTTCCTGTGGAAACAAAGAGTCTACGCTGCCAAGCGCTACTGTGCGTCTGTTCTCTTTTCCTGTCATTGTATGCCTTCTAGCGACCCAAGTATGTCTTCATATTCTTCTTCTTCTTCTTAAGCTTCGCTCTATTCTTTTAGCACCTCAACTTGGGCTTGTTGCTGCGGCTTAACTGACGAATTCGACATTCACGCGAAGATTTTCGATTTGGGCTGTGCGGATTGAATGCCAAAGCCATGAAACAATTTAAGACAGCCGGGATTGAGTGTGACACACAGAGAATGAGATACGATTCAGTTTTCGTAAAACAACGAAACTTCTTGAAAAGTATAAAATGTCCATGTATAAATAACGCAGTTTAAAGAGGTTTACTGCATTCATACATATATATATGAATAAAAAATGTTGTTTATAAGTATAAAAATACAACTTTCGATGGGATGATTCCAATTAGATCTTATAAAGCTATCCACAAATCTATCTCTATAAGAAACAGTATTCATTTATAAGGCTCTTAAAGCCGCTGCTATTTTACAAGCTGTCAAACTGACTGCCAGTTCGTTGCACTCCCAGAGCTGCAGCAGGAGCTGCAAGTGCAGCCGCGGTTGGCTTCTGCATCCTTCAAAGCTTTTCTTCGAATTTCCGCTCGACTTTTTCGTCTCGCTTTTCCACTGGCTTTCATTTGGAATATGAGTGTGTATCGCATCTGCTTGGCGACTCGAGGGGTTGTTTTTGCTTCTGCGAGGCGACTCAGACTGCGTGTTTCTTCTCTGGATTATGCCCTTTTGGCACTTTTTGAAATTATTTCTTTTCCCTTTGAGCTTTGCGTGTGAGGAAGTTGTGTAGTTCTGTTGTTTATGATACTGCAGACATAATATATATGAAAGCCTAGTTGCAGAACAGCCTGCGGCATCCACATAAGCTGATAGCCCGAAACTAACGATTTCCAATGAGCATTAAAGCTGAGAGGTGAACACTTTAAAGACCTTTCGCAGCTGCGGAAATACTCAGCTGAAGTGCTGCCAGTTGGTACCGGCACCGGAAATGATGGGCCGTGCCCTCTGCGTAATCAACCCAGAAAACAGGAAATTCAATTTTTATGCGCTAAAACAAGCAAAGGAAACGTCAACACACACAAACACGCCCGCCACACTCATAGCAAAGCGTATGTACAATTCAATACTGTCGGCCTAAAGTTGAAAGAACTTAAAACGTTTACAGCCGAACGCGCATCCAGACAGGCACAATAATAACAGCGGCAGCAGTAATAATAATTGTAAATAACTTTTTATGTTGGCCCAACTGGAAACCAAAGAGATGGCCCTAAGCCCCTTCAAAGCCGACTTGCACACGAACCAAGGGCAACGCAAAGGAAAGAAGAAAATCCGGAACAAAGGCAACTGAATGAGAGTTTTTAAATGTTTATAGCGCAAATTGATTCTAGAGGAAAAGCCGAGCAAATACACAAACAACAAAAAGTTGACATCGCTTTTAGTCTGCTAAAATGGTATTAAATTTAAAAACTGATATTTGAAATCAAATCAAATGAATTTTCAAATTAACAATCATTTTTTTACTACATAAATTATTTAAAGTACAAAGAGAAAAGTCTGCTGATTTAAAACATTAGGAGAAACCCAGCTAGCACATCTAGGACGATAACCGTTTGGGCTAGGACCATTTTTCTTTTCGATTTGAGCCAGCTGCGCTCTGCCTGACCTCGTACATCATTAATCGCACACGAAATTAAAGCGTTTGTCACAAAAGATTTAAAATGCAATCAATCTGAGGGAGCAACAGCCCGTTTGAAGCCAATACAAATATTCCATAATTTTGTTGTTACAGTTTTGTGGGCAAACCACTTTTTGGGTTAAGTTCGCTTGGTTTGGGCCACATCGAATTTTTGGCATAATCGAATTCCTGTTGTTTTTGGTGTTGAGTTTGAGCAGCGCATTAGATTTTATGTTTATTTTTATCCGCATAAAAATGAAATAACAACGTAAAAAAAGAAGAAACAAGAAAATATGAACGCCCTTCAGATATTGAGCAACAATTTCATTTGCATATTTTTCATTTGCTTGAAACTCAGCCAGAGTGCGAAATCATACTATGTATATGTATTCATGGAATATCTATAGGTACGTCAGTTGTTATTGCCAGAGCCATCATAAATATGAAAACAGTCAGGCTAGGCAATGAAAATTGGAAAATATCAAATTTCCAAAAGCTTCTCTATGTGCGTGAGTGAGAGTCTCTGGGTTTGTGTGTGTGTGTGAGTGTGTATTGTGTGAACAATTTGATGGGTCTACTGTGGTTCGATCGAGTGCTCTGACTCTGCTTCTGACACATTTCATTAGTCCGCTAGGCGCACACACACACTCGAGTTGTGTGGCATAAATTGACGCCTGGGTTTTTATCATAAGGCAATTTCATATTATGTATACGCAGTTTGCGTGTTGGCTGGTTTAGTTTTTGTTGTTATGACCGTCATTTTATGGGCTTGACGTAACATAAACGGACCAAATCATTTGCACTTAGTTCGTACAGTAAATGCTGGGTCATAAATTATGCTAACACCTCACTCTCTCTCTCTTTCGCTCTGCCTAAAATCGGTTGTATTCATGTGAGCTCTTATGATTTATGTAGCTGAAAGGCTCGAGCCTCAGCAAACGCTTAGACAAGTCGTGCAACGCCTCAAAACTGCAATATATTTATTTATCGGAATAAGCCAAAGCTGGAATATGTGATTTAATTAAGCATAACTTGAATTTGATATATGTTCAGGCGCATTAAATATCGTAAAGTGCATAAGATAGGCCTAAAAGTCTGTGCGATTTTGCCGGTTCGCCCAAAACCCGTTAAATCTCTGAGAAGGCTTATGAGCTTAGGCGCCTTTTAGAATAATAAGTTTTGGGGCGCGTAAAAGGAAAATATTTGCCGGCAGCTGTTGATAGGTATCCGAAGCACACACTCAAACAAAAATCTAAGCACACTTTGCGGCACATTCCTAGCGTTGCGCCAATGTAATCCTGGTGGCATGAAAAGAGAGAGAGAGAGAGGGAGAGATAAAAAGAAGAGTTGCACCTACCAAACCTGAGCAGCAAACAAATCACGAAAAGGCGGCTACTAATCCACATGCTTTCCGGTTTCCTGTTTTGATTTTAGTTTGACTATTTGTTTCTTGTTTTCTTGTTTTGTTTTGGTTTGGTTTGGTTTGGTTTCGTTTTGTTTGGTTTTGGTATTGTTAAATTGGCAAAGATTGATTTTCGGCTCACGCAATTTTGATTCGAATGGAGTTGCACTGTCGAACTGATTTACATTTTAGACACTTGCTCTTTGTCGTTTGGCACCAATGTTGTGTAGTGATTGCTAAGACTAATGCTGATGATTTGTTGATTTTATGATGTTGGTGATTTTCCTTAATAGCCGGCACACTTCGAGCACAAGCGCGCTCTCACAACCTCGCTCAACAATCCTGTCCAGTCAACTGCACGCGTGCAAAGATTCGAAATGACTGCGATGCCTTTTCCACCAGCCAGCGAGTCAAGCTCTTCGTTGCGTTTCTCAGATTCTCGGATTCTGTACTCTCTTTGGCGCGCTCTTCGACTATGCGAACTCACCACACACGCGAGGCGATAGCCACTTGAACTCGCACTCGCACTCGTACTCGCACTCGTACTCAAACCGCTCGCACTCAAAGCCCAGCACAGCACTCACTTACAGCACCCACTGTACACTCAGCTTCCACATTTTATGAACCGCCAGAGCCGTGCGTATCCTACGAGTCTCGAAAAGCAACTGACTTGAACACAGCTCGGCCAAGGCAGCGGCCTTTGCCACGGCGCTTCCGCTTTGCAGTGCAGTTGGCAGCACTGCAAACGCGGCGGCTCAGCGCATGCGCCCCTCCAGCGTGTTGTCTGTGGTTAGGCACGAATGCTACTCGGGCCAGAGGCCCACTGTGAGCGGGGGCCTCAAACAGCTGTGTTTACACTGGGCGGTCAGTCCGGCTGTTCGAAGTGTGGGTCAAACACCGCACTCATTGGCTGAGCGATGGAAATTGTTCATGTTTGATCATAATCATTGGTGTGTGTAGCAATACCACTTAGCAACTCAACTGTGATCAAATTCTCATTTTAAATATGTTTGAGGAAATCACAACAACTCGCAACGCCCAAATTGAAGCCTGTGCGGACATATTTACATTGCCATGATTTGTTTGTACAATTTACTTGGCATTACGGACAAACAATTTAACACTTAAAGCGCTACGGCCTGCGCATAAATATGGCCTGATTTAGCACGGGACGCGGCTAATGAGCATCGAGGGAAATCCCGTGTAGTGAGGAACAGCAAAAAAGCATAGCAAATAGCTGCCAAATGTTGTTGCCTGCCAAAAAATGATAATTACTTAGCCTAAAAGCATGTAGCAAACATATAATTTGTTTGTGTGTGCTACACATTCTGCTGGCCAAATTGGGCGCGTGAATGCGTAAAAAGCTTCAAAATAAGAGTCCGCATCACAATCAGAAATGAAAAAAAAGCCAAAACCGAAACCAAAAAAACGAAAGCCGCAACATAACAACAACAGCAGCAGCAACAGCAACGTCTGTCGTTGACACACATTAGGTACGCCAAGGACAGCAACAAAACATCAGCCGCAACGGCAACAACAACGGCAACACGAACACCAATAAAACATAAGCCAAAACGTGTTTGTTTGCCAAATTTATTGTCGGACCCGCTCGCTTTTCCCACAGCGACCTACCCAGCACATGCAGCAGCCCAGCCAACAACTGAGCGTGTTTGGGTAACTGAACATGAGGCTGTGTGTGAGTGAGTGTGTGTCTGTGTGTGTGTACCTGTCAGAGAGTGCGTGTCGGTGTTGTTACTAATGACAACGAAGCCGCGACGCGCATCAACGAACGACACCAGAAAGTCATTGACTCATTGAGTTTTCCCTGTGTGCGATAACAACCGCCAATGCCACGCCTCCACGCCCATACACCCACACACCCCCACACTTACCAGCACAGCACTCGTTGGCTCTTGGAATGTTAGATTGTTTGTTTGCTAGGAGGTTGGTTGCCAGGTTGGTCGGTTGGCTGCATGACTGCACGGCTGCGTGTCTCCACCTAGCCAGCGCACCCACAACAACGGCAGCCACAAAATGGGCACTGCGTCTGTTGCTGTAACGTTATGGCAATGATTATGTAGTGGCTGCTGCACTTACTCCATCATCATTAGACATTGTCAGGTGGCACTACATTGCCTTGGCACTTTAGGGCACTCGCCGGTGCCAAAAACAGGCAGAACTTTCAAATTGACAATCTAATACCAAAACCGACTTAAAGAGTTAACTTTAATACATTTTTGTAGGCCAAGCAGAAAAAAGTAAATATATAGTGATTTTAGAAATCCTTAAATGAAGTACATGAAACTGGATCATTTATATTCGAAAAACACTTTTAACCTTAGCCCCGATTTATATCTTCTCATATCAACACAATAATTTAGTCAATAAACATACTCTATTTATTTATTAATTATATTTATTTATAGATACCCACAATTATATTTATTTATTAATAATAACTTGTTTATTTCGAGCTTAGAACGAATACGAAATTACATTATTTTATACTGCTGAATATTTTCGAATGGATATAGGAACAAAAACATTTGTTGGCTATAAACAAAAATAAACAACCAAATGAAATGACTTAACTGTTGGACGACAGCTAATGGTCCAGAACAATATCTCTTTATGACTCTGTAAACAGTTTAATCATTTAAACGTTCATTCATGTGAGCAATTGAGGCCTTCTCAATATTCGGGTAAATCATTTTAATTTTCATTGCAAGTTCCGCAGTTCGCACTTTGCTTACGATGCGTCCAATTCTGGTGTGTTTTCTATGGATGGCTTTGGCACTTACCGTGGAGATGAAAGATTTGGTAAATTTGTATTAAGTTGACAGTATTTTCTTTCCCAAAATTCATTCATTTCATTCGTTAATAGGGGCCAGTGTCGGTCAATCGGAAATTCGTCATACAATCAGTTCAAACCTTTTGTGATCACGACTTTGTGGAATATTTTAGAAAAGTGCCCCAGCAAAAATACTTCTACACTTTTCGTGTTGTCAAGCCCGCTACATCTTTTACAATCAGCATTACCCTGACTGCCGTTAAGTCCAAGCGGATAATGTACAAAATTGACAAATTGAATGGCTGTCAGTTCTTGAAAAATCAGATGATGAACAAATTTCTGTCTCAGATCTACCGACATTTAGTTGTGAACAACTCATTATTTGAGTGCCCGATCCGTCCGAAGGTTTACTTTCTGAAGAATATGATCAACCCCAAGATTATGCCCAACTTTCACCCCATGGGCCACTATCAATTAAGTATACTCATTGGAATGCCGGAGAATCGAAAGCCGATGGTTATGGAGATTCTGTCAAAGTATTTTGTGATAGCTTTAAAATGAACACTTAGCCAAGTGTCGAAAATAATCATCCGCAAATAAAAGATGACTCCAATTGGTTGTGTCTGAGTCAGAGATACCCCTAACTCAGCATTATTCAGCCTCATCAATAATTTTTTTTTCTTTCTACACAAATATAATTATTTTAGAATTATTTCAGCGGATACAATATGTATTGTACAATATTATGAAATTACTCTTGTTTCTTGAGGCTGAAGGTAATCCAATATATTTTAAATCGATGTTAAATTAATATTTATTGTTCAGGCATGAACATAAAAATATATATAAATATGTAAACGTGCCTTCTACGCACTTAACGACTAGCATGCAGTGCGATAGATGAAGAAAGGCCATATGTGTGGAATCTTAAAATAGCCAGATGAACGCTGACCCTTACAACGTCAGCGATACGATAAGAATAGATAATAGACGAACGCTGAGCCCTACAACCTCAGCGATAGTATATGAATACAATAGACCAATGCTGAGCCTTACACACTCAGCAATAGACACATTAGATTTAAGGGATGAAATTATGCATGAGTCTGGGTATATATACCCAGCCTCAGAAGAATAAAGATCAGTACAATACAGACTAAACAACACCACAGTCCGTGTACTCATTCATGAGTATTCGACTAAACTCCATCATAGTCAGTGTATTCATTCATTTATATTTATTCTCACTGAAAAAGTAGAACAAAATATTAGTCATTTAAACACTTTATTGTTGAATTGTATAACCTTATCCTTTTCAAAGAATCGTTATTCCTAACGAACGAGTTAGTTGGGAGTGCCTGGTTAGAGATATACTGAACACTACATAGACCTGATGTTTTAACCAGTTTAAGTTTTTATGTAATACAGAAATGCATATACATAAAAATAAAAATATCGATAATAATATTGAATAATATCGATAATTAATTGATTGATTAATTGATTTTGAATTAATATAAATATTAAAGTACTTATCATAAACGTGCTTGGTTAGAGTACGTCGATCACGAAAACTGCAAGAATCGAGACTTAAAGCCAAAAGTACATATACGGAAGTATCTCATTCGTTTAATATCACTGCATTTGTAATTGTAAATTTAAGGTTGAACCGAATTTAATATTAAAACTATTTGTCTTAAATAATATCCGCATTCCAAATTATAACAACTATATTAAACCTTTTGTGCATCATAATAAATAACAGTTCCATTTATATTATTTAATGATCCATTAAAATTTTCTCTTGATGACCTTATGAACATGTAATACATTCATCTAGCGGTTAATGGTGCTTGGCAAAAAATATTTTCAGTCACTTAAGGATCGTCAGTTTGAAGATTACAATGTCGCCATATACAGTGTATTTTTCATGGATATTTCTGCTACTTTCAGTTGAAAGAGTAAGTCTATGTTCAACATAATGATATAAACATATCTCAAGATCACAATATTTCCACATAGGTACAATTGAAACGGTTGCTTGTTGTGCAATCAGTAGAAACAAATTGCGATCACGACTTTGTGGAGTACTTCAAAAAAGTTCCTAATCAAAATATACTCTATACTTTTCGTGTAGTAAAACCAGCTGCAGCGTTCAGCATAAGCATAGTGATGCGTTCAGTGAAATCTCAACGCATATTGTACCAGTTAAAAAAGATAGATGGCTGTCAGTTTTTAACAAATCAGTTTTTTAAGAAGATGTTGGCTGAAAGCTATGCTACCTTAATTGTGAACAACTCATTCTTCAAGTGCCCGATCATCCCAAAAGTTTACTACCTAAAGAATTTGAGCAACGCACTGATTTCACCTGCATTTCATCCAACTGGATATTATCAGGTTAATATGCGTGTTAAAATGTCGGAAACTTCAGCCCCATTCGTAATGGAAATTGTCTGGAAATACAATGTACACTAAAAATATTGAGTTGTAAAAATGTTTTGTGGATAACTTATTGATTGTGTCTAAAAGTTCCATAATCAGGTCCATATTTACATACATTTTCTGTTTACTTGATTTTCCTATAATATCATTTATGCATTAATATTAGCGGTCACTGTCAGTGGACCGCAGCAAAAGTCCATGAACAAAGAGCAGAGGGCTTACATCATACTGAATTTATAATAAAGTTAATTCAGACGTATTAAATTGAACGTGAAAATTACAAATGGAACATTTTAAATATTAATTACAATTAATAAATGAATAGCTCATAATTAAATGTTTACAGTCTTAGTTGACACTAAAGATTGTGTTGTCAACAATTACGTATGTTAACATGTAATAACAAGCTCTAGTTGGGAGTGCCCGACTAGGAGATACCGTGAACCCGCATGATCTGGGCGTTTTAATATACGCATTTATGTCTTTGTTAATGCAGAAAAAAGTGTAAACTCATGCAAATTTTCAACAATTAGTCATCAAATATACGCATTTGAATAAAGGCTAGAGCTATAATAGTAATTGACCAAACTATTTATTTAAAGACTTCTGTTCATCAAGGGATTTGAATGAAATTTTCACAATATGATCTACACATATTATTGAATTTTTGGCAGCTTACAAAAATTTAATCGAAAACTTTGATACAGGAATAGTTATCGATTAAAACAAACTCGATGTGTGCGTGCTATGTGGGGATCTACGAAACAATTTTATGCCTCTTACTCTTATAGGTTCTAGTATCGACACGTTCAAACATACGGACAGGCGGAGAGTAAATAATTGACTCCGAATATGTGTACTTTATGGGATCCGCCATGCCTCCTTCAGGCTTTTACCTACATTTTACCACAACAATTATACCCTGATCTCCATTTTCAATGGGTTAAGGGTATGAAATGTGAACACAGATTGTAGGTATGAACGCAGCGTAGACTTACTGTAGGGATCATTAAGAGATTAATGATTAATAAAATATAATGTCTGACTGATTATTTAGTGATTTGAAACAATTCGATTATATTTCGATCATTTTTGGTGCTTGATAACTGAGGTATGGTACATATCTGTCTAAAAACACAGACATTCCAGAGTTTTACAGTTTTTAATTTTAAAATTGTATATTTAAGAATTGACTTGCTCTATGGAGTTACAAATAAAACGTATATATATGTATAATATATTGTATTTTTTTTTTCTATGTGTACCACCCCAAATTGCTAGCGACCATATAGAGAGGCCGACTAACCGATTATAGACATGTTACAAATCCAATATGCCTTTTAAGTTCGTGAACGAATATAAATATTAGTTTGTTAATTCCTAGTGTGAAATTCGCAATCCCGCTCATATCGCTTAATGATCCATATCGTGTGCTCGCGATGGCCTTATAAAAATGAAAATAACTCATTTATAGTGGTTGTTGATGTTTGGTTCAAAAAATGTTTAGTCACATAGGAGCCGCCTAACAGAAGTTTACAATGTCTCCGCATCTGGAATATTTTTTATGTATATTTCTAATACTGCTAGTTGAAAACGTAAGCCTGTCTTCAAGATAACATTTGCCATCTATCTTAAATTTGCTTATATTGCCATAGGCGCATATGAATCGGAAAGTTGTTACGGAATCAGTGGAAATAAATTGCGACCACAACTTTGTGGAATACTTCAAGAAAGTTCCTAATCAAAGTTTACTCTATACCTTTCGTGTAGTAAAACCGGCTGCAGCGTTCAGCATCAGCATTATCTTGCGTTCAGTGAAATCTCAACGCATATTGTACCAGCTAAAAAAGATAGATGGCTGTCAGTTTTTAACTAATCAGTTTTTTAAGAAGATGTTTGCTGACAGCTACGCTACCTTAATTGTGAACAACTCATTATTCAAGTGCCCAATCATACCAAAGGTTTACTATATAAAGAATTTAAGCAACGCCTTGATCATGCCGACCTTTCATCCATCAGGATTGTATCTGGCTACCGTTCGTATTCGAATGCCTGAGACTCCAGCTCCATTCGTCATGGAAGTTGTCTGGAAGTACAATGTTCTTGTGCAATAATTATTTGAAATCAATAATTTATATTTATATATTTGTAGTCTGTTTCTCATCATAATATATAAATATAAATTAAAATTGTCGATGGACAAAAATGGGCGAATAAAAATGGTGATGTCATACTGAATTGATAATAAAGTTTATCCAAGCTAAAGGTAAAGTTTATAAAAGCTATTCAATATATAATATATTCTTAATATACCGAAAAGCCAAATAAATTTTGAAAATAGTGAACAATAATTTTTGTCATAAGTTTGTGAAACATTTCATCGCATCTGCTAATAGAGACATGCTCTATACTTTTATGTTATGAAACTCCCGCCTTGCTTTGAAGCTTGACTACGAAGTGAACTGACAATAGTCATGAGTCGCATGTGAAAATATTAAATAAAAACTAACCTAAATAATTAATAATAACATTAAAAAAACAAGTAAGAAAACTCTAGTCGGAGGTGCCCGAGTAGGATATCCCCTGAGCCCCGTCCGATTTGCATTGTTTAATACGCTATATAGCTTACATATAACATTAAATTTTCCAAAATTAAATTATAATTTTGAAATTTGATTCAACTAGAATGTATGTAAATCAAAAATAAATAAATAATTAAATAAATAAACAAATCAACAAAAAAAGAAGAAAAACAAACATCACCGCACCTGGACTCGAACCTGCATCTATTTACAACATATGTAACGATAGAGCGCTTTATCTCAACTAGCACAACCACCTCATGTTTATACTTTAAAAAACAAAAATTTAAAAAGTTACGCTGTCGTCACTGAGATTCGAACTCGAGACCTTTCGTTTATGCGCTTTGCGTCTATTCACTACGCTACACCAATAATGCGTTTCTTGTTGGCAAAACGCAAAGTAGTACTACAAGGACGATATGTGACAAATACAGAACTAAAGAAGCTGAAGAAGCAGATCAATCGCAATTGTAATTCTTAGAATATGCTGAAATGCGCGCATATGAACGTATGAGTATGTGTACATACAAAAACGGTGATCTGTTTCGATGTATGCGGGTAAAGGGCGATATATGACAAATACAAATACACCTAATTCTGTTTTACACGAATTATTTTTACACGAATTTTAAATAACACGAGTAAATACGAAAAAATATTTCTATTTTTACACGACATAATTTGAAATAACACGAATACAAAAAAAACAAAATTACTTTTTTTACATGAATTATTGGATTTAACACGTTTTTTTTCAATGAATTTTTTTAAAGTAAAAAGAGAGCAACTCACCACGATGAGTAAATTTCAAGCAAGTAAATTTCAAGCATCAGCTGGCCAGTATCTTTTTTTACACGATTTTTTTTTACACGAATTTCTCGGGAACCATTCTATCGTGTAAAAACAGAATTAGGTGTACAATTAAAACACAGATTTGGTTGAAGAATATGCTAGAATGAATGGCCTTGAATGTGTAGGTGCACATGCAAAGCAGAGGCGCTTTCACGTTTCAATGAATGTGTATGTGTATATGTTTTTTGCTGCGCGACGCTGCTTGCCACGTGCGTGTGATAATTGGCTAAACGTTTTGTTTAATAAATCGGGACTGACTCAACGGAATTTGATGAAAGCATATGATTCTATTGAATTTTTTACATTTTTAAAAATGCTAATTTATTCACATGGTTATATTTGCAACAGACTCTCAATGGGTGTTGATGGCAGGGGGGGGGGGGGGGGTTTAATTAGTTAAAAGAGCCGGTATCCAAAAAATAAAAAAATAGAAATTGCATATAATTCACATGAATCTATATGCAAAATTTGAGGGGTCTAGCTGTAAAGGTGTGGGAGATATAATTTTATAACCTGTTTTCGATAAGGTTTAAAATCGATAGCAAAGCAACAAAAGTAGATATCGTTTTTTTGTTACAAACTTGACCTACGCGTGCTATCCACGGACCCAACAAAAAAAATTCAAGTCTCTAGCTTGTCTAGATGCTTCAATCGACGCGTTCAAACATACGGACAGACGGACGGACGGACAGACAGATAGACGGACAGGGCTAAATCGACTCAGCTCGTCGCCCTGATCAAGAATATATATACTTTGTGGGGTCTGACACGCCTCCTTCTGCCCGTTACATACATTTAACAAAACCATTATACCCTTATTTCCCATTTTCAATGGGCTCAGGGTATAACAAGTAAGAACGTTGCATGAGGACGAAGCCTAATGTGTGATACTAGTTTCCCTTAGGAGCATCTGGTATATTCATTTATGTACATTCATGTGAATTTTATGCAATTTCAATTTTTGCAAATATAACTATGTGAATGAGTTAGCATTTTTATAAAATGTAAAAAATTCAATAGAATCATATGCTGAACGTTTCATCAAGTTCCGTTAAGTCAGTCGCACTCTATTAAACAAAACGTTTGGCCCATTATGACACGCACGCGTTAAGCAGCGACAGCAAAATATATTTACATTTACACATATGTACATACATTGAAACGTGCAAGCGCGTTTGGTCACAAATAAATTCAGCGCCATTCATTCTAGCATATTCTTCAACCAAAATTGTTATTGAGTTGTGTTTGCATTTTCAGCCGCTTCTTTAGTTTTGTATTTGTCAAATATCGCCGTTTATACGCATACATTCAAACCGACCGTTTTTGTATGTACACATATAAATACATACGTTCAGCGTTTTCTAAGAATCACAATTGCGATTGATTTATGTTTATATTGTGTTTGCATTAACAGCAGCTTCTATAGTTTTGTATTTGTCAAAAGTCGCCCTTGTAGTGAAGTAGTTTCGGATTTGCCAACAGACAATGCAAAACTGATGTGGCGCAGCAGGTAGATGAAAAGCGTGTAAGCAAAAGGGTCCGCGTTCGAGACGCGGCGGCGACGGCATGAAAATAGTTGCGCAGCTGTTCGTGCCTACATACATACATACCTGATGGGACCTATCGTCAATTTTTTTGTGCGTGAATAATTTTGTTCGGACTGAGTCGATTACACAAATATCGGTATTTGATATTTACATTTTTTGTCAGGGTCACACACACAAAAAGAAAATAACATAACTGACTAGGCTATACGAAAAATGATAATTTTAGCAGATAAATTATTTGCAGAACTTCAACATTAAATCAAATTACATATATTTCTCAGAAATGCCGTTTGTCGTCTTAGCAATTCTTATTAAGCTTATTTATATAAGTGGCACAGGCATATGAATTTTGCAGCTGGGCGTTACAAATTTTGTTGCCAATTTGCCACGCCCCCAGTAGGCGTAGACATATCATATTTGGCAAGTTCCTAGAAGGATTCTAGGGTAACATAACTGCAAAGTTTGGATGCTTACACTCCAAAAATGTGAAAGTTACAGGGTATTTTTTCGATATACCACGCCCCCGAAGGCGCGTAAGATTTATTTTTGGAGAATCAATAGAGGAGGCCCCCAGTAACACAAACATCCAATTTGGAATCGTCTAGCTCTAAAACTGTAGGAGCTATAAGCTTTTTGCGATTTGCCACGCCCCTGAAGGCGTAAGTATGTCCGCCATATCTTTTTGATCTTGGGTTGCTTATCCGAGTATATATATCAAATTTCAAGTCTCTAGCATCAATAGTGCTCAAAATATAGCTGAATTTGTAAAATCACTTTATATTCAGATCCGATTTGTCACGCCCCCAGTGGGCGTGGACATAAAATTTTTGTATCAATCTTTATAGAATCGAAGCGTTAAGATACGTGCCAAATTTCAGCATTCTAGCTTTAAAACTGTAGAAGTTACAGTTTTCCCGCTTTGCCAC
Source organism: Drosophila meridionalis (assembly GCA_035045145.1). Taxonomy (NCBI): domain Eukaryota; kingdom Metazoa; phylum Arthropoda; class Insecta; order Diptera; family Drosophilidae; genus Drosophila; species Drosophila meridionalis. The sequence continues at coordinate 2,823,110 of JAWNPG010000023.1, forward strand.
GCCCCCAATGGGCGTAGATATATCCGCCATATCTTTATGAACTTGGGTGGTCAACGCAAGTATACATTCGAAATTTCAACTCTCTAGCTCTTCAACTAATATGATTTCTTGACTATGGGCGCAACCATTTTCCGATTTGCCACGCCCCTAGTGGGCGTATCCGGAAAATCTTGACACTTTATAATTCTCTAGCTTCAATAGCGTAGAAAAATATTGCATTCATACGGACAGACGGACGTACAGCAAGACGGACATTGCACAAAACCAATATACTATTTTCGCTTTGGGAAACTAGTATAAAAACAAGGAAAACTGCCCTAGTCGAGACTGCTCGACTAGGGGATACCCTGAGCCCTGTGAAGAGCCAAATATCAAATCATTCTACGATTGTGTATGCATACATACAAGCAACACATACACACATACATATGCACGCACGCATAAGCGCACGCTCTGCCAACTGCGCAGTTGACGTGCACGCACGCATAAGCGCACGCTCTGCCACCTGCGTAGTTGACGCAGCGACTGCGCTTGGGCTGCAATGTGAGTATTACTTTGGGAAATTAATTGTTTATTAAATTTTCTTAGCGATGGACTAACTGCACCAAACTTTCACAACTTATTAATGGCATTCATATGTGTGTGTTTGCCAAAGCACAAGTCTCTAGTATTTGATTTGCACATTTTACAAATAGGAGGCTATTGGGGACGAATGGGGCGTGGCATCCAAAATCTAAAGATTACGCAATCTTCGCATTCATTAGACGTAACTACACACCACGTAACTAAACCACGTCTTAAAACATATTAAAATTATCGATAAATGCTCATAAAATCGAAATAAAATGAGTTATCGGAAAAATTTTATAAACTTGTGCAGCGTATGGTATTATCGAGTATTCGTGTAAAATTTTAAGTCTCTACGTTGCGTACTTAAAAATATCTCAGCGTTCACACCGACGGACGGACGGACATTGCTATATCGATCAAGAATATATATACTTTATGGGGTGTGGCACGCCTCCTTCTGCCTGTTACATACATTTTCACAAAACCATTATACCTTGATTTCCCATTTTCAATGGGCTCAGGGTATAATTATAAGATAGCAAATATAATAACTGTTGAAGAAAAATTTCGTTTGTACCATGGAAGATTTAGAAGTTCAGCCCGTCGAATGTCTATATTATACGCGATGAAATATTGAAAATCTTAATGAAAGAAGTCCCAAAAATGTATCAAAAATATACCGTAAATAAAAACGTTTATTCAGCATTAAAACTTTGACGTTTTGGAGTGACTCGTTTTAACTGAACATCTGCCGCTGGGCACTGGACACCAGAGCTGTTGTCTGCTGCCTGCAGCATGTCCACTCAAAATTGATAAATCTACATAACAATTACGATGCTGGTTAGTATTAAAAACAATATCGGGGCGAACTTGCACAACAGCAATGGCCATAGGGATGGCTATGGCAATGTCCGTCATATTTCTAACAATGCGTTGGCAGCTGCACAAAAAGGACTTATCTGCACGCAGCGCTGTTGCTGTTCTTGTATTTTCAGTTGTTGTTGTTGTTGTTTTGGCGTTGCATTTATGCGCCTGTTTGCATGGCGATTTGTATGTAGGTCAACATTTGCACGCTGTATGACTGACGTCAACATGGATGGGCCAGCACAGTCCGTTTCCGCTTCCCGTGTTTATGCAATTTTGTTGTTGTTGTTGTTGTTGATGTTGTTGTTGTTGTTGTTGTTGTTGTTGTTGTTGTTGTTGTTGTTCCTACACCTCGTCTGCCAGCGATGCTATTGTTGTTGCTGCTGTAGGCTTGTCGTTCTGATTATTGCTGCCGTTATGACAAATGCCCACACCACACGGCGAACAGCAGCTGACCAGGCAGCCTATATGCCACACTATGTACAGTGCTACATAGATATATGTGCACATATAGTGCATGTGTAAAATGCATAAAGAAGCTGTGTGCGTGTGTGTGTGTCGCAGCATCATCGATTTTTATTTTTGCGTGTTTTTCATGCGCTTTGTTGCATTTATTTGCGCTGTCATTGACAGCAGTTGCCACACATATATTTTTGTAGCATACTTTTTGGGGCGTTGTCCGTTGCATTTAATTGGTATACATGCAATGACCATGTGTGTGTGATTGTGTGTCGTGTGTATATGTGTATATGTGTGTTAGTCTGTGTGTATGTACGTGTGAGCGTGTTTGCATGTGTCGCAGACTCTTTAAAATTGTAAGCGAATGCCACAACCACCATGCGCAGTGCCCCTTCATACGGCTGTGCTGAGCACTTCAAAAATGCAATCGTCAACGCGTTTCACATGTACTTTTTCTGGCCTAGGCCAGTACTCCTTTGACAACTTTGAGGAGAGCGCATACACATAATTGCAGCCTTGAGGCTGGCTCTCCGCCACTCAGCCCACCGTTTTACCTTTTTTATACATTGCTGATTGTTTATTGATTTTTGCATGCCACTGTGTACATATTTTGCATGTTTTTAATGACTTTTTGCCAGGCTGTTACTTCATTAAAATGAATACCATAAAAATGTTGCATTTCCCATTTTTTTTCGAATTGCGCTCAAGTGGGTCGGCACTTGAGCCGAGTTGTCGCTTGGCTAAAGGGATTTCAATAAACTGATAGGCAGGAACATCTTTTGTGTAGTCTGGCATAAAAGAAATCACATACATCATTACAATATTTATTTGCGCTCACTCGTAACCTCCGCCAACAACGTGTGGGGCTGTTTCCAAAGACAAAGACAAAGAAACGCGGCAGCAGCACCAGCAGGAGCAGAAGCAGCAGCAGCAACAACATCAAGTTGTGAGTTGTAAGTCTTCTGTTCTGGGCAGGAAGCACATTTGCATGTAACACGTGAGTTCACAAAGGCAAGTGACATTGTTTGGGGGCTCGTGGGTCGCTGCCTGGCACACAAATTAAAGTGAGAGTGCAAGTGCGTGGTAGGGCTGGCTTTTGGCTCAGCATACAGACAACCCTCAACCCCGCAACCCGTCAGCTCCTCAACCCCCCAGCTTGTCAGCCCGTGTGCAAGGAGCAGCAAGGAGCCATGCGCTGCACACATGACAGCATACAAATAGCCCGGGTGAAGCACCAGAGCTGCCCGCGGATGAGTCACTGTTGATGCCGCTGCACGCCTCAGCGCACACAACAAATTATGCGAAAAGCATTTGCAACTTGCTAAAATATCAGTAATTTCGCATTAAATGATTGAACAATTTTAAATACTCAATACATAAATCCATAATCCATGTCACATATGAGAAAATTTGTAATGACAAAGAATAATTTATGATCAAATAGCAACAAGGACATACTCTGCACGTGATTTTAAAGTATTTTCCAATTGCCTCTGGTTAAGTTGTATTCATTTCTTTTCTATTAATGAATAATTATTATAGTGACAGACTGAGATATTATTCAAAATCTATTTTGCTCAAAGATGCTTGATTGCAGATTTATCTTTAAAGTTCATTCAAATATATAGTTTTAATCATTTCATTGTGTACCGAATGCACTAAAGAAGTTTCCTGCTAGTTGCGAAGCATGTGAAGTGCACAAGTTGTGGACTGTAACTGGATATTTTCATTTTGAAATTGGGCTCCTTGTAAATATGTAATTGAAAATAGCCATTTAAAATTTATTTTCCACTATGAAGGTATTTAGCATGGATAAAACTAGTTTAAATTTAAAGCACAGTGCATATCATTTAAGTATTGAATTCTTTTCATAAAGGCAGTACATATTTTTATCGAACAATTTTTATTTGTATGCAATCGTGTAATCTTCAATATACAAATGCAATTAACTTAGGTAACTTTGGCAATCCCAAAATGTTCAATTAAAATAATATAGTTATGTACAATAGTATACTGACTCCCACAAATCTATGAAATAGCATCATCTCATCAAAATACCACACAGAATTTCTGCCTCAGACTTTTCAGCGCTGCTGAATGGTACATACAGGCAACTGTAAATTGTGAATAAACCTTTTATTTAAGGTATATTTTTGACCCATTTTCCACGTTAATTCTTTCATTAAAGTCTGCAATAATTTCATTAATATAAATAAAACACAGATTACTTAAAGCCATAAAAATATAATATATAAAAATATAAAATATTTTAATGCCATTTTCAATTTAAATTTGCCTTTCGATTATATAAAATAGTAAGGTAAAATGATTGAAATGACGATATTTCGAGTTTTATAGCTTTACTCCCAGAGTTCCCATATAACATTCGGTTAGATTTAGAATTATTTAAGTGACAAAATAATCTTTTTTAATTTCCATTAATTCATTTCAATCTTCTTTTAAAACATTATAAATCAAAAAGATTAATATTAGTTTAAATTTATTAATTATTTCAGCAAACTTAAACCTTTTTAATGAAATAAAATAAAATATAATATAGTATTGATACCTCTGCCACACGAGCACACAAGTCTCGTCTTAGTTTTTATCATCCAGTACTCTATCACAAGTCTTTTATTGAATAATATCAAGCTTTGCATTTGTGATATTTTGATTTTTCAAATTAATTCATATAAATTCAATACGCTTTAGCATTTCTTGATGAACTTTTCTGCTTTTTAAAAATCATTCTGAGATTTAAAATGTTTTGCCGAGTAATCTGTTGACGGCCATCTTTGCGTCCAAACATTTGGCCAACATTTTGATCAACACAAAAGCCGCTTAACACGCACTTTCCATTCACACATACATGAACACACACACACACACACACACACACACACACAATACACACACACGTACACAATAATGGGCGTCCGTGTAATAAAAAATGGAGTTTTGCTTTTTCGCCCTATCATGTTATTTGCAGGCTTCAGGGAATATAATAATCACGCATTAAGTAACATTTTCAATTACTGTCCTGCCGCTGCATCTTGTGGCGCCCAGCTCTGCTCTGCTCTGCCCTACATTGCTCTGGCTTGTCCTGCCCTGTCGCTCTGACTGCCACTCAAAATGTCTCTCGGCTTTAACCACATAAAAAACTAATCAACTTATTTATGAACATTTGCAGTGAACAAAGGAGCGTGCAGAATTGCGTATTCCGGCCAGCCAGAGAGTAAATAATGTGAGAGACGCAGAAGCACAGTCCATGCCAGCAAATACACTTAAGGAAGCATTCGCGAAAAGGAGCGTCGCATTACCAGCAACAAAGTGCCGAGTGGAGAAATGTCGCGAAGCAGTTTATAATTTTTCAGCTAACTGAAATTACATTTTATGTGAGGAACAGACGTGAACAGTCCCAGTCCACACACACCCATTAGACATCGAAAGACTGCTCGCGCTGCAGCGCATTGATCGGCCACATGCAAGTCCTCGCACTCACAGAAAGTTTTGGGATGGCTGTGCTGGCAGCCTCTTGACCACAATTTGGGCCACTTACATTACGTATCGAGTCCCAGTGACCATGTGCGGCCGTAAATGCCCGATGCTGTTCAGTTTATCAGCTGCGGCGCGTGTGGGGCATATCAAAACGGCATTGGGATTGCGAGTGACGACGTTTTTATGGCTGGACAAAAGCCTTTTATGTTAGCTGAGGGCAAGTTTTATGATTTTTGTTTTTTTTTTTTTTTAAGGCAACTCAAAAGGCGCAGATCCTCCTATCGATGGGCAGTCGCTGGTGGGGGTGGGGCGTGGGCGTGGGGCTAGTGGCAAAGGAGGCCATGCTATTCGGCACGTTAATTAGTCATAATTACCCGTACAGCTTTTGAGCTTTGTCAGCTGCCTTTTGTGCGCCGTCACGCCTCTGATTTATGGGCAGCAACGCGCTTAAAGCCCCACAGCTTTAACTCAAACCAAATTGCCACATACTTAAGAAGTCGCACACACATAAGCGCACACTAGCCCACTGACAGTTCTAATGCGTGTGCTTAATGATTTGGAATTGATTAGAAGCAGCCCGAAAGCAAAACAGAACGCAAAAATCAGACAATAATATAGCACGCCGGATATTCAATACCCTTGTGGACTTGTATTAGGAATTATTATATGTATCCCTTATTAGTGGTATTAATGTAAATAAATAATTTATATATATTTTTTATATGTACATATATATGTATCAATACTAGCAACGAGATTGATTCAGAGCCACAAATCTGATTTAAAAACTTGATTTACCGTTAGAATTCTATGCTATCATTGATTAAGGCTATAAAATATTTTGTGAAAGTTATAATAGCATAAAATAATGTAACAAAAATATATTAATAAACAAAAAATAAATCAATTATTTTGAATTCGCTTTAAAACGTAGTAGACTTAAATCTAAGAAAAATTTGCGAGTCCAGTGTAGGGCTTTATGGGCAAAATTTTAGAAATACATATATTGTCTCGCGCTAGGCAATTACGCTCCTAGCCCCAGAGAACAAATAAATACAGCAGTTATCAACTACAAAAGTTCGAAATTCGCAGTAACTGATAAATATAGATGCACGGATTATACCTATAAGGTAAGGTAAGACCTAGAAAATTAAAAGTGTCACACGCTTTCTAAAAATTCTTATATATGTCCATGCGATATGGCATATGCGTTTGAATCGTGATAAAACTGTGATAGATAGAAATGTATAATGACATAGCAAAATCAAGATATGTCAAGATATTGAAATATTACTATCTGTGTTTGCCCTTGTGTTGCACATTTCGTGAGAAAATGGTAGTAGCCTTTAGAAGAGTATTAAAGCACACAACAACTGTGGGAAAATAAAAATAAATAAATTATCAAAGCAAGTTGAGATTAAATTTTTATGGCAAGACGACGGCAAACTTTATTGAAACTTCTGGGCAGCCACGGGAGGCGTGTCTGGTTATGGAAAAGGCTTCTTGAGCTTCTGCTCCTGATGGGGTTTCATGGTCCGCCTGGCCGTTGAAGATAATAAGCTTCACCAACAACAGATAAACAAGAGCAGCCCAAGCGACTGCTGAAGGCCGATGGCTGATGGCGCTAAAATGTTGGCACATCTTGGCGGGTTTCACATCTACTCTTTATCAGGCTGCCAAATAAACTTCCAAATGTTTGCGCTTCATCGCCTCGTTTCAATTGTGCTGAGTTGCTGACAGTTACAGATACGTAGAGTATATATGCCACGATACGAAAATTAGCAAAGGCAATTTAGGCCAGTTTATTTATGTTATGTTCAAGAGGGCAAGCTAAGACCAGCTTATAGTTTCAACTGTTCAACGAAATTGAACTTTACTCTGTCATAAGTTGTAAATAAGATGATTCTGATGGGGATTTTAGTGTTTTATAATTTTATAGTGATGGAAAAGCAATGGATGCAGTCAATGAAATTCCTATTCCAAATATCCTAGGCACATGCATGCATAAAAAAATAAACACATAATGATTCATTAAATTTTCAATTAGGATAAAGATAATGAAATTCAAATTTATGCTGGCGTAAGCACATATTTAAATAAGTACGAAAGTTCTAGTCAGGGGTGCTCAACTGGAAGATATCCTGAACGATCTGCATTTTTAAATATATATATAAATAAAATATAAATAAATATATAGCTATATAATTCTATATCATTGGAGCTCGATTTCCAAATAATATAAAATCAAAATTGTATGAAATCGTCAAGAAACTTAATAATTTAAACGATCTAGCTTAGAAGATGATCTATATTTAATTATTAACTGAATTTAAACAAAATTGCAAAGAGAAAAGTTTTACACTTTTTAAAGCGAACTTGATAGACAGACGATAGCTAGTATCTAATACGCGAGATAGACGGACAGGTCTATATCTACTCACAATTTTTTCCTGATTACATGCATTTTTGCATATTTATTATATTCGGAAATCCTAGTTTCAATAGGTCCAAGGTATAATAAACGAAATTAATATTAATTTTTCTACGAGAAATATTTCTAATCAGTTTATCTCTCTGTCAGGACGTATGTACATATGTCTATTCTTATGCAAACTTATCTCTCCTCAGCGGGATATAATACATTTCTTGCAGAAATCGTTTTTTACGGAATTTGTTTCTTACTCTCGCTTATTGGAGCTCGTTTCGACGATTCGCCCTTGTTATTCGTTAACAACAACACATCACTTGTCGCCCTATTGCGAGACCCTCCGCCAATCTCTATTAGTTTTATTGCCAGCATTTTCGGGCGGCATTCGCAGCCATTTTGTTAACATGATGTTTTCATTGATATGATATTGTTGTTGCTGCTGATGAGTTTGTTTGCTGTCATTGCTGATGAAAATATATTCAATTTATTATATTCTTTATAGAGACACTTATTCTGCACAGCCATAGCGCTACGCATAAAGCTGAGGCATCCCTTCAATTTCGTGGGAATATACAATATATACATATATTGCCAGCCATGGTGACAGGCAACGCGTCGCCTGAAGAGCATATGTGTCTGAGTGTCAGCGCGTGGGGAGCTGCTAATATTATATCTGTGTGGGTAATGAATCTATTATTAAATTGTGTTACTTATGCCAACAACAACTACAGTGACAACCGCAACAACAACGATAACACTGGGAGCGCAAACAAACAACAGCATCGTCGACTCCAATGTCAACTTCAACGCTTCCTCCGCACATTGTGGCGACGCTGTCGACGTCGCTGTCGGCGTCGCTGCCGCCGTCAAGTATCAATCAAAAACAGACGCCGCTGAGCGCTGTGCTGCTACACTCTCAGAAATTTATGAGGGTTCTTAATGGCCAAGGCTATGAATGTGTTGCTTCGGGTCGAAAAATATCAACAACAACAACAACAACAGCGACTGCAGCAACCACAAAAATATTTTCGCCCAGTTTTTTCGGCTATTATTGATGTTTTTCAGCTTAGGTCTGTAAACTTAGTTCATGATTTGCGGGATCCAGTTGGAAGGAGATTTCACACTATGTTTTCGCTTTAGATAATCAGTGTCGCCTTTCAAAGCTCTCATTAGCAAAACGTTCAGAACTCTTTGGCCAACTTTTGACTTCATTATGTCGGGTTCTCTCTCTCCCACTCTGTCTCTCTCTCTCTCTTTTTCTCTCTCGTGTTGTTCCTCAACATCCCGCGTCGCTTTGTCGCCGCAAAATTGTGCAACGTTTCCGCTGCTGCTTTTGGCGCACATCCGCTGCCGCCATCCTGGTCCTGTTCGTCGAGCTGTTGCCCCCACTCTGTGGTTATTCGCCATTTCATTTTATTTTGCACATTTTATTATGACTGCCGCTTGCGAGGCAGCTCATACATTTTTTATTATTATGTCTGCTTATCAGCATGTGGCAAATATACTCCAGGACCACCGCCTGTGCCAGCGCCAAAGGCCCGCGCGCCCGCAACTCCCTGTCCTAGGCCAAGGATCCGAGCCAAGCAAAGCCATGCGTTGAAATGCGCGTTTAGAGCCGCTCGTTTGGGCGCGTCGCTTTACAGTTCGCTGATTGTTTGAATGATGACGACGTCAGCAGCGGGCAAAGCCCATAAAGCTGCGCTTTGATGCTAACTGGCATTGAATTGTCACGCCCAGTTAAACTCTGCTTTACATTATTCCAGCCAAAGCCTGTGCCGTTCATACGTTCCAAACACATTTTTCCAATATAAATGTTTAAATATAAAATATTTATAAAATATTTAGAATATCAAATGAATTTGGAAGGCAGAATCTAGGTTTACCTAGGTTTTTAGTGTAAATTTTTTATTTTAATGTATGCAAATTAACAATAAAATATAAACATTTCCTTCCATCACCTTTTTAGTACTCCATTAGCAACAGATAAACGCAACTTTTTGGATGTCATAGGCAGATATGTAACAGGTTTAACCTAAATAAACTAATGCAAAAACAAAAACGTATCTGAATTATATATTTCTTTCTGATAAGTTTCGCTATTATAAACTAACTTGTAAGATATTCAGCTTTGAAAAAGTATAAAATACGAAAAAAAATGGGAAATACTCTTTGACATTAAAATTTGTCCGTTTTTTATACTTTTTCGAAGCTGAATGTCTTACAAGCTTAGCTTATTATAGATGAACATACGATAAAGTCTGCTCTCTAATTGTATAAAAATAAAATAACAAGTAAGAAAACTCTAGTCGGAGGTGCCCGACTAGGAGATACCCTGAGCCCCGTCCGACTTGCATTGTTTAATACGCTATATAGCTTGCATTTAATATTAAATTTTCCAAAATTAAATTATAATTTTGAAATTTTATTCAACTAGAATGTATGAAAATTAAAAATAAATAAATAAATAAATAATTAAATAAATAAACAAATTATCAAAAAAAAAAAAAAGAAGATAAACAAATATCACCGCACCTGGACTCGAACCTGCATCTATTTACTAAATATGTAACATTAATTCGCGTCATCTCAACTAGCACAACCACCTCATGTTTATAGATTTAAAACAAATTAAAAAAGTTACGCTGTCGTCACCGAGTTTCGAACCCGGGACCTTTCGTTCACGTGCTCTGCGTCTACCCACTACGCCACACCAGTATTGCGTTGCTTGTTGGCAAAATGCAAAATATTACTACAAGACGATATGTGACAAATACAAAACTAAAGAAGCTAAAGAAGCAGATCAATCGCAATTGTAATTCTTAGAATATGCTGAAATGCGCGCATATGAACGCTTGAGTATGTGTACATACAAAAACAGTGGTCTGTTTCAATGTATGCGTGTAAAGGGCTGATATATAAGAAATACAAAACTACAGAAGCGGCTGAAAATGCACACACAATTCAAACACAGATTTGGTTGAAGAATATGCTAGAATGAATGGCCTTGAATGTATTGGTGCATATGGATAGCAGAGGCGCTTGCACGTTTCAATGTATGTGTATGTGTAAATGTTTTTTGCTGCGCGTCGCTGCATGCCACGTGCGTGTGATAATTGGCCAAACGTTTTGTTTAATAACTCGGGACTGACTTAACGGAATTTGATGAAACTTTCAGCATATGATTCAATTGAATTTTTTACATTTTATAAAAATGCTAATTTATTCACATGGTTATATTTGCAACAGACTCTCAATGGGTGTTGAAGGCAAGGGGGGTGGGGGTGGGGGTAATTAGTAAAAAGAGCCGGTATCCAAAAAATAAAAAAATAGAAATTGCATAAAATTCACATGAATATGCAAAATTTGAGGGGTCTAGCTCTAAAGGTGTGGGAGATATAATTTTATAACCTGTTTTCGATAAGGTTTAAAATCGATAACAAAACAACAAAAATATATATCGTTTTTTGGTAACAAACTTGACCTGCGAGTGCTATCCACGGATCCAACAAAAAATAAATTTAAGTCTCTAGCTTGTCTAGATGCTTCAATCGACGCGTTCAAACATACGGACGGACGGACGGACGGACAGACGGACGGACGGACAGACAGACAGACGGACAGGCCTAAATCGACTCAGCTCGTCGCCCTGATCAAGAATATATATACTTTGTGGGGTCTGACACGCCTCCTTCTGCCTGTTACATACATTTAACAAAACCATTATACCCTGATTTCCCATTTTCAATGGGCTCAGTGTATAAAAATATTAATATTTCGACAATAAATAAATAAAATTTACATATTTCTATCTGATTTAATTTTAAGCCAACTATTCTAGTAAGAATTATAGGCAAATGTTAAGCAATTCAAATTTTAGATATTCATTCTACAATGATTGGCAGCAAACAAATTTAATGATGTCGCAGACTGAAATACGAAATTCAAACATCAATTCAATTCGAAATTCAACCTGGCTTAAAATATTGGCCACTGTTCAAGCAAGAGCATTTGATCAATACTGGCATTGAGGGGCAGCAGTCGAGACGCAAACATCAAAAGAAGCAACGGAAAGTCTTTTAGGACTCCAATCAGAGATTAATTTCACCTTCTTGCAGAATATTTATGCATGAACACTTGTTTAGATAATATCCGATAGCCTGCAAAGATAATAAATAATAAAAATATCTTTACCTGCAGTGAAAAAAATACTGATAGCTGATATCAGCTGATAAGAATGTAAAACACTTTTTGTGGATGGCTCAGAATGTAAAAGAAAACGACACTAGTGTACGCACATATGTGAATGACCATAAAGGCTCCCAATTATTGATAAATAAGACTGATGAATCTGATGAAACTCTGCCAGAAGCCTCGAATCCTGTTAGAGTATGAGCTCATAGAAAATATTACCACGAGACAAACGGCCATTGGGAAAACTCAGTTAAAAGGATTCAAGGTACAAAAACAGAATAAGAGCTTCCCAGCAAACGGTACTAAAGATTTCAGAACACCTTCTCCATAGCTATTCATAGACCAATTAATTACATAATCCATCTACTAGGGTGGGCAAATTCGAAAATATCGCTTTTAAAGACATTTGTCTGTTTTTGAACGCTCGAAAAATACTCCATTTAACATTTTGAGCGCGCTTTGCTGAATAGCCGATATATATATTTTTGTAACTCTCAGGGTTTTTAATATCCGGTCGGCCTAAAAGTATACAGCAGCAATACTAACAACAACTGCAGCGCAAAGCCAGCGGCCATTGACTGCGACGCAAACGCGGCCGCGACCGCTATTGTCATTTGCTGGGGCAATGTCAGAGACGCAGGCCGCAAAAACAAACTGCCGGCACCAGCAACAACAGCAACAGCAACAACAGCAGAACCGCAAAAAACACTCGCAATCACACATACACGCGCACAGCTGGCGAGTGTGAGCGGCCAAACAGCAAATAACAAAAAGCACACGGCAAAACACTCAACCAACATCCATACCAACAAGAAGAGCAACAACAACAACAACAACAACGGGAGAGAATCAGCCAGCAGCAGCCGTCAGCCAACAACGGGCAAAGTAATTTTAATTAAAACTTATGGCAACGTCTGCGAGTGAGTAAAACACGGCGAAACGAGTTGATAAAAGCGCGCACATACAGACAGACACTCATACACTCACACACACACAGACACACTTAAATACAACTACAGCAAAGCTCACAAATACCAACATACCACGAGCGCACATAGAAGCTCAAGGCCCCGCTGGCTTAAACGAGGTAATTAAAAAAGCGTAAGCACCTTCATTCCCAGCCAACAGCGCCGATTCCCCGAACCCATTCTTTATATGAACCCATCTCTTCCCGTCGCCCACATCCAGGTTTTTTCTATATCTCTCTCCCGCTTTCTCTCTCCGTGTAATTTCCATTTTATTTTATGCGCGCCTTTTTGTTTGCTGCACTCCTTTTTTTCGCTATTTACCTTTGTTGTTTTGTTATTTTTTATTTTTATTTTTCTTTCCTTTTTTTTTTTGCTGTGCTTTTGTTTGTTTGCCTTTAAGCCGGCGCCGTAATCTGATATTACGTATATGATGTGAGCGCCAGATATTTAATAGAAATTCAACGTTTTCATGCTTGGCAGCCAATAAAAACTGGAATTTATCTTTAGTTCCTTTTATTGTTTATTTCGCTTCTTTTTTAACAGATAGTTAAACTGTCGAGAGGTTGGGAATGAGACGGGGTAAGAAATGGGTTGATTCCCATTAATCAGCTCTGTTTTCGTGTGCTTATAAAAAATCGAAAGGCATTGTTTGTGCCCAGGTATACGATGATTGGCAGGCAATTAAGTGTAGTAATTAATTTATGTGAATTCTCAAACAGAATCGAAGAGAATAAATAATTACTGATAAGTACATAAGTATATATTCGAAATAATTAAACTTTAAGCTCTCGACTGTTACACTCTCTAAGTAGAAACAGACACAGACCACACAAATACCATATAATAATATTGGTTAAATATAATTATAAATTGCGAAACACACTTAACAATATCAATTAATATTCATAGAGAGGCTAGTAGCTACAATTGCCGCTACTCGCAATTTAATCTTTTGCGGTAAATTGTGAGAATTATCAGTTCAAGTAAATTCACTACTTACCTATGCAAGTAGTCGGCTTGAGCCTACGTCTGCTCTCGTACTAATTTTAAATCCTTTTAAGGCTGGCCCTTTCGACAAGAATCCTCTTTCAATGCGTTTGCTACTCTGTAATATGCGTTTGGTTAATAACCGCTTTGCTCAATACATATATTTATATACAGGTGCACTTACTTTGCATTTGTGAAACGGGAGTTACTGGCCTCTTTCCACTCGAACAAGTGCAACTGCAAAGTGCAATGTGAAGCCAAAAGCTGCTTGATTAACCATTCATTGCTCTGCTGTTTTACACTGCCTCAATAACAGAAGCCGGATCGGGCACTCCTCTAGTTTCAGCCGTAGTTGCAGGTACAGTTAGAGCTGCAGCTGCAGCTGGTCACTGGCTTCTAGTTGATGTTTGCTGGCAACTGCTTACTTGCCTGACTGACTTGGAGTGTACTACTCGCTGAGCTACCCTTAGCCCATACTTTAGCCGCCTGACTGGACGGCTTTGTGTGTTTCGGACCTGCACTCCAGCTCTGATTCTGATTCTCATTCTCAGTCTCAGTCTCATTGCCATTCTCACTCTCACTCCGACTCCTGTGCCGGAGCCATGCAATTTACGCTCAAGTAGCAAGCAGACCGTATTTGTGCCGTAGCTACTATAAGCTGTATTCTCTGATTATCGCTGCCAGCTTTGCCAGCTGTAAAGTGGCAATCCGTGCAGAAATTGTATTTAACTTTATTTTCAAAGCGAGCTGCAGTGGTAAAGAACCAGTCCGAAGAGAGTGATGGAAAGGGAGAGCGGGGCAACCTGAAATGGTCGACTGTGCGAAATCCCTGTATCCAACTCTCTTTGCCCTACATTTGGCATTTCCAATAGAATCTGGAGCTCAGACATTACCTAGTTATAAATTCATTTTAAGCCTGATGTCTATATATATATATATATATATATATATATATATATATATATATATATATATATATATATATATATATATATATATATATATATATATATATATAAATCACGCATTCTGTATTTAATGAAGGCATTTCTGATAGTTAAAGCGCCCTCTATTGGCATTTTTAGCATACAGGGTATGATAAGCCAGCTCTAACAGTTGTTGCACCAAAGGCAACTGGCCTTTGCATGTCCTGTTAAAAATTTAATTAACATTTAATTTGGCCAAACTTACGCCATGTCATGTGGCCATATGGCCTAATGGCCGAGGGCCAACGCCAACTAAGCCAGAGCCAGGAACACAAGCCTGACTAGAGAAAGTTGTGCCATGTGCAAGTTTTTACTGGTGACAATCACAACATGGGCTGCTGTTGCCGTGCAATATGCATTATAACATTTCATTGCAGCTGGCCAAAAAAGCAGCAGTCGTTTGTGTATGCAGCACGGCACAGCCGGGGCCAGGACTATGAAATCTGTGCCAAGCTGTGCCAGCTGCATCCTTAGCCCCGGCTGCAGCCTCAGTGAATCCTTACACGTAGCGGAAGCAATGATCTGGCAAATTTTAGTTTTACTTGTAGTAGCTGCAAGAAGTTTCGCTTGCTCTTACACTAAATAGCGTTAGCAGCAGCAACAGGAGCCGCATCGGGCGGCAAGGGGCACCTGGGGACTGCCAGAGTTGTTGACGTGCTTAGGTGTTGGCTTATGATTGCGCTTGCGGCAGCATTGCCAGCTGCTCCTACTCATGCCACGACTCCTGCTGCTACTGCTGCTGCTGCTGCTTCAACTTTCTGCGTCTCGTGTTGCCGTTGGATGCAGCGACAAAAACTGCAAGTAAGTTGCTTAAATTGCAGCGAATTTGAGATGCTACACTGAGCTTTCCTAGCCCGAGGGCAGCGACTATTTATGTGAGCCTTTGAAATACTGTCAGTTTGTAGCGCACTTTACCGTTGTACAACGACGCAAAGCTAACAAGTTCAGTCAATCCGAACAACATGCCTTACGCTTTCTAAGTAGAAGAGTTCTTTATAAACTAAAGGTGTTTCGGGTATTCACTGCTGCAAGTTGAGGAGATTATCTTTTATAAACTTTGTCAATGTTTAATGACATGAAACTAAAACAAAGTAAACTTGAATAATCCAAAACTCAATTTTTTTACTAACATGAATCCAAAATCTGTGCGAAGCCGGATAGAGATGTTATTCTTTTATAAGGTATATACCAGACTTTAGTCAAATAAAATTAAGGCAAAATAGTATTTAATTATCCTAAATTCTATTATTATCTATTAAATGAATTGAGCATCGATAAAGTGAACATGAGTCTGTGGCATGGTTACAGCTATAATTGCCGAAAGCTGCCCAAGATTATTCAAAATAATTTTGGCTTTGTGTTAACCTATCTTAAGAACAGTTCTTATAAAACTTATCACAAAATTGAAAGCTCTCTTGTAGAGCCTGAATGATGTACTCAGACTCAGCTACGCTGAGCTCAGTATTTTTTAAATCTACTGCAGTAACAGCTGTGTGATCTACTCCTTTATTACAATCAGTTTAATTCTGAGAGTCTTATATAGGAAAGGCAATCAAAACATATTACCTAAAACATACGATATATTTCTAAGCTAGGGAATACAATGAACCAGGTTTTAAATGCAAACAAAAAACATACTAGAACTATTTTGATTATTTATTCGTATTCCTCTAATTGCACGAGCTGGCCTTCATGACTTGAGGAGGCGACGTGTTCATTGACAGATAGTCTCGAACTGCTTAGTCTCCTGCGATTATTACCACAATAGGTATCTATTTTACTAATTTGTCTAGTTAGGTACAATTAAGTTAGCTTTTAATTTCTTGCAGTGCACAAAGTTGCCAAAGCGACACACACACCCGCACATCCAAAGAGACAGACAGCCACAGTCATAACCCTTGGCACGACCGCTGGAACATCACGACCACAACTTATAGTTACTTTCTACATGGGTATATGTGTAATTTTGCAAGATTTTATATTCATTGAATAATCCTTGGGTATAAAATGGAAAAGTTTTTCGTGCACCGACGCTAAGCGGGCGGGCGGGGCGTGGCGGGGCGAGGCGGGCGCCTAGTTGGCAGTTGGCAGGAACCCTTGCCAGCTCACGCAGGATGCAATTTTCAATTTGTTGGTAATTTTATTTTATATTCCACAATCTAAGTCAAGTCAAGTTTACCGAAAAACGTTTTACCGTGCAAATGATTTTCATTCTGCCCTGGCCGGGACGAGCAACTTGCCGTTGCATGAGCAACTTGTAACTGCAGGCAATGAGGCGACGGGTAATCGGATGTGGGAGATGCGGGGCGGGACCAGCGGCTGTTGAGGCAAAGGACAACATTTTCATCTTCGCTTCTGCGGCATTCGCCTCATTGTCATTGCCCCTGCATTGCCCGGGCCAAGTGAAGGCAGGCAAAGTTGGAGTTGCAATGCGAGTTTAAATCTAAATGCAAGCAGCTGAATTCGCTCATGAAACAGACAAATCCTGGCGACATTCTCCAGGTGTAGCTGGGGACGGTTGGCATCCGCGCAACGGACAGTCAAATGAGTTTTTGCCTAGAAGAAAGTTTTTAAAGGAACGGAGAGGCTGCAAGCAGCTAACAGCACAATTATCCTGCGACGTGGCTAGAGTTTTTGTTAAATGTTGGAAATTTCCAACGCATCGCGAATGCCAAGTAGGAGGCGCAGTAATAACCAAACACGCCTAACGTATTTCTGCCATCCTGACAATTAAGCAAACACAAACACATTCATATACAATTGTGGCATTTCACGCGCGCCGCCTTTTTGACTTGCCCCGCAGCCATTTGCCAGGACCCAAATCCCCCATTCGACGCAGGTTTATTAAATCAGTTGTAAGATTTTTGTTTCATGCGGAAATATTTAATTTGGATTTTAAATGCGCGCTGCCTGAGCGTAATCCAAGACCAGCGGAGCGACCCTTGACGGCTTACACTCCAGCTAAAGCAACTTTACTTTACTCTTGTCGCAGCTGTGGCACGATGCCAGCGAAAAACGAGACAAGTGTGGCACACGGCGCAGCGCCAATGCCAAGCGAAACTTTTTATGGGCGTGTGCCTGCGGCAGGCAGCTCCCGTTCTAGGTCGCAGCGCTCAGTCCCACGGCCCGTCGTCTCAGCTTCAGGTGTGACTGACTCAGAGTTAACAAAGTTTGAGCGCTGGCTCAGATTTCGCCTCGTGTTGCCTGCCACAGTGTTCGTTATGCTGCCAACCAACATCTAGAATATAAATCTATTAGCTAATTGCTTAGACTTGTAGACCTCGCTCACCAGTTGAGCACAGCTTCTGTCTTACGACTGTGTACCCTTCGCAGTTCGTATATTTTTATCAGCTGACTGTATTAAGCTGTCACTAACTCCATAGATTTCTTCTGAATTGAAAATTGAAGCTAACTCCTCACCATAATAATCTATCTATACCATTCAGACAGAAAATTAAAGCGCCAATGTGAAATATGTATGTGTGATATCAGACAAAAAATGAAACAACAAATTTATCAATTGGGAGTTGGTATCCATGTATAATATGAAATTTTCACCTAAGCTTAGAATATAAAATGTACTTGCTTCGATTAATTTTCCAGACGACAATTTATTTGGGCCTCCGGTCTGGGCTTATCTTGCAAATGTTTAAATCACGGAAATTCCAATATTGTTAAACAAAATATTTAAAATGACATATATATAATTATATTAAAACAAAAAAATATTTAAAATTATATTTAACTTAGTTTTAATTTGTATGACTTCACTGTGGAGTTACACAATAGAGCCACAGTTTAATTAGCGAGAGTGGAAAGACTTTTCACTATCAATATAAATTAATAAATATGCGTTCACTCATACACACATACAAAAAATTACCTACTCAGTAGACATTAGTCTAGCTTATTATGTTGTAGATGTTAAGATAATTTTAAAATGATGAATTTTTATATACATACGTTTTTAACCCCTCGTATTAATGTCATATTTATTGTAAATGCCTTTATAGTCTATATATGTTTTTTATTTAAGACGGAAAGGTTTTAAGCTTTAATTTCTACCTATAAAGATGTAAATATAATTTGAAAATCAATAACATTACAGCAAAATAGTTATCGAATTATTTCAACAAGCTTGATCTGCGCGTGCTATAGACGGACCTACATGATCATTACTCTAGTTTCTAAGATCGACGCGTTCAAACATACAGACGTCGGACGGACGCACAGACAAAGAGACAGAGCTCAATCGACTCAGCTGACACGCCTTTTTCTGCTGCTACATATACTTAACAAAACCATAACACCCTGATTTCCCATTTTCAAGGGGTTCAGGGCAGAACACAGAATTTTGTATTAATTTCATAATATAATGTCATAAAATTACTTCGATACGACATAGTACAATAAAGTACAGTTGTAGTACAGACTATATTCACTTGTATGCTTCCTAACATCTTTATCATTTTATTTTTTCAACATTCAGTTTAAAATTCTCTTTTATTCACATATTTTTCTACTGACTGTGTGCTCAGCAGCAGCTCTCGAGTGTCCAGCAGTGCATGTAAAGCCCTAACACAATTCCTTTATCAACTGTGTCACTTCACATTACCCTTTTACACAAGCTAACCTATTTGGTTATACACACGATGGGGCAAACACTTTGAGTTGCTGAAATCCGTTTCAGCTCTATATATTCTGCTCCATATAACACAAGAGATACTTCGCTTACACAACGAACATTTAATTTGCTACATAATTACGTAATTAATAAAACACGCTGCTAGCACACACACACACACGCACTCTCAGGTGCCCATGGGATGCTCGTAGCTGAAACTATATAGGTAAACATGCGCCTTACATAACCTGAGTGATGGTGGCGTATACGCAATATTGACAGCGGAAGATTTACAGAGCCGAGCTGAACTTTAACATGCACACACGCATACGCACACGCACACGACACAGGAGCAACTTGAATAATAATAACAACAACAATCATGAAGGGCTCGCAGGCAATGCTTACATTTGATTACAATGTCATTGAGTAATTAATGTGTCCTTGTCAATAAAAATGCCAGCAGGCATACGCATTGCTGTCTGTCAGAGCACAAAAGCAGCAGCAGCAGCAGCCGCAGCAGCAACAACTACAATGGCTACGACAACAACAACAACTACAATGGCTACGGCAACAACAACAACTACAACAAAAATGCCAAATGTGTATACATGAAACTAAAATCCTTTTGTTTGCTCTGCCTTAATTAATCTCATCAGTTAGCCCAGCTGGTCGTCCTTTGACCGGATGTAACCGACTCTTGTTGTTCAGGTGTCAGCCAAAGCCCCTGAGCATTGTTCACATCCTGCTGCTGTCGTTGCCGCCGCCGCTGCTGTTACTGCTGCTACTGATGTTGTTTGCCTGAGGAAATAGTATTTCTAATTAATGAGCATAAAAAGCAATTTTCGACAATTTATTACGTATACGATTTCGTAGTTTTTAACAGCCCCAACATACATTAACGAAAGTCTTTGCAATGCCCGAAATATTAAAGCCCCAAGCAAAGCAATCAAAATAATTGCCGTAGTTTTGCGGGCAGTCGTAAAAGCAATTCAAATTATAATTAAGACTCAGCCGCCCCCAGCAAAAGCAATTAAAAATCACAACAATTCTGATAGTACGTTGAAAATAGTTTTGTCAGTGCGACGACAGGATATTAGCCAAAAGTTCGAGGTAAATTGACTTTGTCTGCCAGCGGTTCACAGTTCGATAGTGCCAGACAGACAACACTGGTGTGCGGGTGGGTTTGTGTGCGTGTCTGAGGATAAACATATATATTTAGCCAGTCGAGCCGGAATAACATTGAAATTGACCAGCTAATTTATTCGCCCGACTATCTGAGCCTGACCAATTGATGAACACGCTCGAGCCATATATGACCGAAAGACAACAAAATGTTGTTGCAGGTGCTGCTAAACACACAATTACCAATTTACATTATTCAAACTATACGTCGACTATAAGATAACAACATTTAAACAATATTTTACTTAATTAAACTTTCATGTTTTCCAGAGAAAATAAGTTGATAGCTTACGCAAAATATTTCGCCATTGACCAGAATAAATTGAATTCAATTCCATTTGCAATAAAGACAGTGCTGCAAGTCAAAAACAGACGATCATAGGCAGTTGTTGACGTCCACTTCAAGCTTCACAATTATGCGTAACAGGGAAAAAAATATCTGATTATTAGTGACTTAACTGGGTGCACGATACTCGTTTATATTTATTTAATTCATATAAAAATATATTTAAATTTATTAGATTTCATATTAAAGTCTCGATTTGACACGCTTCTATCAGGCGGGAGAGGGTTCGATCTCTAAATGATGCATCTTAAATTGTAGATTTTTAGTCATTTTTAAGTAAAGCTTCAATCTTCAATATCGAACCTCAGCAAACTAATATACTCCTATCTCCTCATTAGCGAGCATAATAATAGCATCCGCTTTGCGGTTTGTTCGTTTGATATTTCAAAGCGAATGTCAATTACACGCAATTAAATCGCATTTCTATGTATTCGAAGTTTCATTTCCGCTACGGGCGCTATTAGATATGCGGCGTCAGTAGCAAAACGAAAAACGAAAACGCAGGCACTGCTGCAGACAAAACGGAAATTAATTTCATTTTTATTTATTGTCATGGAATATGAGATAGATTTGGATAATTCTTTTTATGCGATTGCTCAATTTAGTGCACAGGGTTCAATGACCATTCCGGGCCGAGTCGATAAGCATGTTATTATAATACAGCAGCTATAATGAACAGGCGTCCAAAGCCGAAGACCACACACAAGCAAGCACACAAGCCGTCACTAAAAGAGTATGGCCAAAGTTTCTGATATGTTCTGCAAACAAAATGCCGATGGCCAATTGACAGCAGCAGCAGCAGCGGCGGCAGTAGGCAGGGCCTGGACACTGCCAACAGATTGAAGTGCAAACAAAGTGTGGGCTAAGCTAAGCGAGCGGCTCTCTGCTGTACATCAACATGTCAAATCTGGGCATGCACACAAACAGGGAAACACACACACACACACATACATTTTTAGCAGCACATGCCACTTGTATTGCGAGCTTAAACTCTGTGGGGAGCTCTAGTCGAAAACAAAAACTAATACAATAATATGCAGCACAGTACAGCACCCTGCCCCTTTCTGGGCCAGCTCTGTCTGTCCTCAACCTCCAACTAGCGCCATTTCAGTTTGTCTGACTGCGCAACTTTCACTGAGGAGCATACATTAGGGCGTGTTGAAGCGCATTGAATTGTGTATTGGGGTTTGTTTACAATGCAGCAGAAAGTTTTTACGTTCGCTTAGCCAAAGGCAAAGCAACTCCCAACTTTCTTAAGCAATTGTCCACGACCATCAGCAACAGGACAGCAACAACAACAGCAACAGCACAACCAGCAACAACAACAACAACCACTGAGATAGTTGGGCAAAGCTTTTGGCATTTATTAGATACACAGCTCGTTGCAATCCAGTTGTCGGTTTGTGTCTTCCCCTGTGCCCTGAGCGCAAATGACATAAGTTTTTTACTCGGGTTTTTGGCTTTGAGGCTTAAGCGCAAGTTCCATAAATTTATTTAAAGTATCTTGAAAGCAGTGCCGGTTTTACTATTGTTCTCGTTCGAAAAAAAGGAAAAAAAAATTATAAAAATTCTAATTTTTTTATAGTCCTTAAATGTTATCTACGATTCTTCAATCTAGAGCAAGTTTATTAATATTTATGATATTTTTAGATATATTTATAGAGCAAATAACCCAATTCATTTATTAGTTAGTTAAACTAGATAACTTTTTTGTATCATTAAGCTCTGAACTATAATTTTATTTATTTCTGTCTATTCTTTATCACTGCCTGAGCACACACGATATTTTAATCCCCTTTACATACGCTAAAAATCAATTAAAAACCCCTTAGAACATGAAAATAAAATCACCGCAAATGCGCCACAAAAAATATGCCACAATAAAAAGTTGGCTTTCCGTTGCCAGGCAACTTCATATGCAAATACGAGTGGCTGCTGCGTATGCATAAGGATCTGCATTGTATGTATATACGTGTGTGTGCGTGTGTGAGTATGTGTGTGTGGGCGTGTGTTTGTATGTAGGTGAGCACGTTACATTTTAAATGAATTGTTCGCGCTTTTGTTTGCACAGAACGCGAAGGCAAACAGCAAATTAAATAAATAAAATTTATTTACTAAAAAAGAGGAATTAAAACGATATATGAAACGTTATCTATATACATACATACACATTTTTTATATACTTGGACTTATGTAATAAGCCCCATATACCGTTACTATGCAATGAAATGCAATTTTAGATATTGCGAAAAAATCACACTAAAATGGTGCATGCTTAGGACACAATAAGGATTCTATTTATATTTCATATTCGTTATCTTTTAACCTGTTGATCTCAAAAACGAAATTCATTTTCCGTAGAATTCCCATATTCATTCAACCAACATTTAGATTTCATATTTTATTTGATATGTGCATTGACTACTCTCGACTATTACAGGGTATTTTAGATACGAAACTCTTTGCCCAGCCGTTGTGGCTTAATTTTATTTTTATTTTTGCACTGGGAGAGCGGTGGTTGGTGGTTGGGCTTGTGGGTCAATAAAAATGTCAACGCCAGCATAAAATTCGCCGCTTTAAATTAAATATAAGCCCGTATACGTAATATTTTCAATGCGTTTGCTTTTAATTTGGTTTTTACCAAACGGCAATTTAAATATTTTATTACTTTTATATAATGCGCAAACTGTACATATTTGAAATTTTAATTTAATTTCTCTTTTTTTGCGGCTTATCTTTTTCATAATAATAATGGGGCGCCCCGACCGAAGAACTAGCGCTTTATACCTACTTTTTATATCGCACATTTGGCCGGGGCTTTAATTATGCTGGCAACCCTTGACTAGACCGCTCATCAGCTGCAACCGGAGAGGCCCCCACAAAAATGTAGCTCATGAACTGCGGTTCATTGTTTAAACTTTCAAGTTGGCGACAATAAACGTTGAAACTTTTAGTTTTATTGCCAAAGTTTCGACGAGATTTCTGTCGAAACAACATACAGAAAAAAGTCTATGTATAATAATAGCCACAAGGCAGAAGTTTTGGGGGCCCGGCCACAAAGCACTCCCAAAACTTGTCTCAACAACACTTTCGCTTTGCAGTTAGTTTGAGCTCCACTCACAAATCGACGACTAAGTGACTGGCTCCCCGACTGCCTGCCTGACTGACAAAATGCCCGAACGCTGTTTGCCCATAAAATTGTTTAGCAGCCAAACAAAAATGCAAAGCGACTCTAATCAAGCGCTGCCTCCCCCATTTGCCAGCAAAGTAACAGTTGCTAGAGACCCCATCCTCACCACGTCTGCCGGCGCCCATGCCTCCTAAGGCCTCCTGCCGAAGGAAGCCACAGTAGAGACGCAGCTCACGTTAAACGGCGCCCGAGTCAAACTGTCCAAACCTGCACGTACCTGCACTTGATCTATGCGGATATTAAGATATTGAATTACCTTTCAGTTCGTGCAGCTCAGACCGACTGGGTTCAGCTGATGCCCATCCGCCGCTGAGCTGGTCGCATGAATGGGGCATTCCAGCGCGCACAGCTCTGAGATATGGAAAAATGCGAAATAAATCCTTTTGGCAATTGAACGTTAATAGTTAAATAATGCAGTGCCAAATATGCGCTCAATTATGCTTAAAATTCCAGGCATAACCCATAAGTGGGTAACCCCGAGACCTAGCCAGCCCTGTTAGACACAAACGTGTCCATGCGGCCGTCTAAATCTATTAAGTATGCAGCATGCGTGCAGAGGCCGAGACAAAAGCGCATTGATATGGATACAGTCAGCCTGCTGGAATGGTGGAAGGTGCAGACTAGCACGGTGCTGACGAGCTTGCAAATCTGTCTTGGCTTAGTTCGTTCAGCTTAGCAGAGGAACATCTGTTGTTTTAACAAAATCTAAATGTTCATAATAAGGGCTTCTTTGGCGGTTTGAGGATGGAGGATATTCATATGTGGAAACTTATGCCAAAGGGAAAGTTGGCAGATATGATTTATAAAAATAAAGAATGTAAACATAGTACTTAGCTTAGTTACAGACTTTTGAGGCTGACTGATAGGAATATCCCAAACTAAAGCAGAATTATAGATTTCTTTTCGAATTAATATAATTTTCTGCAGTATATATTAGAAATATTCAACCTTTAGTAGTAAAAGTCGTAGTCACAGAAGTCATTGGGAGGCACAGCTTCAGATAAAGAATAGACCGAGAGCGCATCCAAATCAACTCACACATAATTAATCCAAATAACAAAGGACTACTGCAGAATCAATAATAAAAAATTAAGCGTAAAGCAATCTAATGCATTTGAAATATTATACTTAATATGTACATATATGCTAGCTTTCAGCGCCTCTCACCAGTTAAGGCTCTCTAGGGTTTAAAACAATGAGCGGCATGAAATTGAGATGAATAAAAAAATCCGTATATCATATTTGGTAACATTTTAATAACGAAGCTTCAGCTTTAACTGTATGGAATTAGTTAAAATATGATCAATTAATTTTTAAGGATTTTCATCTTTAAAGCTTTTCCTTTAATGCCAATTGTCCAACTTCGTTATTTCTTAAAGGTAAAATAATACGAAATCTGTGGGAATGGTGCAGTGCGTAGACAGACTTTAGAGCCTTATCCGCATCTGCGTCATACTTTCTACATTATTGGATTGCCAAATACGATAGCTGGAAATTTATGTCTCAGAGCGTAATTTAATAAAGGCGTAGGAACGCACAAGTAAACACAATGGCAATGGCGCAACGGGCAACGAATGTTGTTTATGGCTGAAAATATTTATAATTGGTGCAAATGGCGTCGCAGCTGTTGGCCGTCTTTCGGCTACAATGGGGCGAGTGTGATTCAGCCGGAAGTTGCTTAACTTTTTGGTGGCTTTCACCTCCAGTTCATAACTTGCCGGGCAGCTAAAGTACCCACATAAGTGCGTGTGCGTAAGTTGTCGTATCTTCTTATGGCTCGAACGGCGGCTAGGGCACTTCGGTGCCATTGCTTTCCGGACCTAATTGCAATTAGAGCCAGCGGGACCCACAATGTCGACAGTTGCGAGTTGATGGGGCAAATGCAGTTCGTTGCAGGCCGTAAGCTGCAGTTGATTGCATGCTCTCTGACAGAAAGGTAATTAGAGCTGCAGAGCGAGAGATACTAGCTTAATTTGGTTGTTTCAATTAGCTTAAGCAATCCGCAGCGCGGTTTCTAGTATAAATTTCAATTTAGTTCGCCATTTACATAATTCGCAAAAGCGAAAAGAAACAAAAATAACAGAACGACCAAAATGTTACACAGGCAGGAAGCAGCAGTCTGAATATGCGACACAGGCTAAGACGGCGGAGCCGGAGACGTTGACTTACGTCTTGCTGAGCATTTGGTAAGCACTTGTTGCTTAAGCTGCGGTATCTCCTTCTCCTGCTTCCGCTCCCTCTCAGCAGCTACCCCTCTGCAGCAGCTACCCTTTTCAAAGTTTTCGACATCAAATTCACTTAGACTGTCGTGGCTGTCCTAGCTGTCCTGGCTGTCGTATGCGTTGCTTTGCTGTCTTGTATCTGTTGCCTGGCATCTGCATATTTGTAGCAACCGGATGCAGGAACATTGCAGGCATGTTGCTGCTGCGACTTGCATGCAAATACAATTTGACTGCCTTGTTAGAGCGCCCAGACTGGCATATTCCTCGCAAAACAATAAGACGCTCAGCCACGACTGGGACACGGACCAAAGTCAATCCCAGGCCCTCGCCCCGCCCGCCAAACCTTTCAGCTGTCACATGGACAGCCATTTGGCATGAGCTTAAGCCACGCTGTGGGCTGCCGCTGTGGCTGTCGCGTGGCATCTCAAATAAATGCCACAGCAGCTCAGCTGACAGACTCTTACCTCCGCGCCCTGGCCACTCCATGCTCCAACCAGCCACCGCCGACTAATGTTATTTGCGTGCGGACTTTTACGAGTCGCTTGGGTGCCATAAGTGTGTAAAATTCATACGCTTAATGCACAACATTTGATATATATGTGGTCCAACACTCAACATTATCAATTGTGAAGGCCGAAGCATTCAAATGGCTGTGCCAATGCCATATGTAATAAGCGAAAACTAAAGAGTTTCATAAAACATAATCAAGCTGATTAAGGGAAACAAAACTAACAAATTCTATAGTGTCCTTTGAATGTTTTCGTAATTAAAGTTTTGTCTTTAGTTAAACAATAAAAGTTAATGACATCTAGGGAACTTAAAAATAATCTTAAGGTAAGGATTAGAAATATTGTACGAAAGAATCACTGAGTAAGCACATCAACTTGGGGGCACTTTTATTTAAATACAGCAATTGCGCTGTATTTAAAATACAGTTTATATGTTTCGTCAAAAGATTCAAATTTTCAAAAATTTGATTTTGTAATATATAAAATTAAATAAAGAAGATGCTCTGATTTGTTCAATATTTGACTGTCATTAGACAATTCTTATCGCTGGAACCGAAGCCTACATACGACTGCACATAAAAGTACAATATATGAATGATATATGAATGATATTGCAACATTGTCTGTATCTGTATTGATGAGCAAAGTTCGATCAAGGGGATGTAAGCCCCTGGAATTGCAAGCATCCGCAAATAGGCAAAGTTGTAGGCCACAGCTGCTCAGTAATTTCAGCTTTTCTGTTGATGGATTAGAGAAAAGGATGTTGCCTTGGTAACTTGTGAGCCTGATTTCATTAATACACACGTTACATTTCATAAAATAAGGTATTAATTACTTCATCAGAATTATGCAACAATATTATATGAGCTACAATCTATTAAATTGCATTCCTATCATTATATCTTAATTAATTACTCTTTCTGGCTTCTTTCAGTGTGTAATTTGTCCACAGGACACAACTATTTTCTTATGTTCCTATACATGATTGTTTTGTATATAAGATAAATTATTCAATGCCCTTCCATAGTCTATTTGAAGGCATCAGAAGCTGACCGTCAATAACATATTCAATTATGACTATTATTAGATTGATTTTACTTACACTAAAATTATATTAATTAATAACACGAAACGTGATCTTATTCCGGCGATAAATCTTATTTTACAACTTTTACATATTCCACGACTACAACGACTTCAAACGCGTGCTACTTTTTGACTTTCAACGAGCAACTCTCTCGACCTACGAACGAATCAAAAGAACTAATGCAAAACTAGTGTTCATTGTGATTGACTATGTATTTAATTTTTAAGGGATATCATAACTTTTAGGGATCCTACATATATTGTGAAGAAAAAATTCTATTTTTACATTATTTGCTTTCAGAGCATATTTTATTATTAGTTTTTATATAGGCCATTCGATTAAAGTGTTAATTTTATTAGGAACTATTACAAAATTGTTAAAAGTAAAACAAATTTGATATTAAAGAATATTATGTATTTTCCATGCTCCTGTGTGGGAAATAAATTGAAATTCAGCTGTCACAGTTCAATTTAAAAGTACCAAATCCATTAACAGCGCAGACGAGTTCAGATGCATGAAATACGTGATGTGCGGTCGTGTGCTGAGGATTGGCAGAGTAATTCAATCATGATATGGGGCTGCTGCTCCGACTAACGATGCTGATGTGGATGGGGATGTTGATGAAAGCAAATTCTGGTGAAGTGTAATGCTTTGTTAAAAGTTGACCTCGTCAATGAAAATTGGGCGCCAGTCAGGCAGTCAAGCAGGCTCGGCAAACACAGAGAAGCCGACATGAAGGTGCATGCAGCAAACCAAGTGTGCAGATTTTGACACACATTCGGAAATCTCTGCGGTTGCTGTGTGTGTGTGTGTGTGGGAGTATGTGTATGTGAGTGTACGTGTGGATGCAAGCGAGGGTCGTTGTGCGGTTGCTGAAGTGAGACATGCCAAAGCAAAAGTCGTAACCACTTTGTAAGTGTCAAAAACATAGCAGCTCTGAAAATTGGATTGCTGCTGCAGCAGCAGTAGCAGCAGCAACCGGATACGAAAGAGGGAACGTAAGCCCCGCCTGACCCACACTCAGAAGTCGAGCCTATGTTATGAGCAATGGCCTGTCTGCCTGTGGTTTTTGTTGCCGCTGCGGCTACTGCTGCTGCTGCTGCTATTGGGGCCATTATGTTGGCTAATACAATACATACAAATAAGCAGATGGGTGACTGTGACTGACCCAGCGTCAGAGTCAGACAGTGCGAGGGAGAAACGACCAAAAGAGAGAGAGAGAGAACCATACAGATAGAGAGGGCGAGAGAGAGAGAGAGAGAGAGAGAGAGAGAGATACGACAAACAACGTGAACACGAGCAGAAAGCCATCATTCGCAATGTGGTCTCTGGTCATTCATACGCAGCGTCGACCCCACCCATATACAATTGCATGCAATCAGCGCCTGCTAGGTTGAGGGCGAGATAGGGCGATAGGGTGATAGGGTGATAGGGCGATTGGGCGTTGGCTGCAGCAGCAGCAGCAGCCGCGTGAACTGACCTGCCCTCGACTGGATCGTCGTAGCCCAGACTGGCCTGAGCCCTGGACACCATTGCAATGAAACTCGACTGAGCCTGTGCTCTGAAAAGCTCGATTTATATTTGCTGTATTTGGTCATCGATTTTGCTCGGTGCTTGGGCAACGGGGACGGGGAAGCAGCGGGACTGCTGGCCTCGCATATAAATTGCTTTTAATTTGCTCATACAAATTATTGCATAATTGCTATTGCATTTGTAAACAATTTGCCCACTAAACCGAAGCCATGAAAGGTTGATTGAACTGCAGCGCGGAAACGTTTCCATTCAAGTTTACTTTATGTATTTATATTGTAGTGTGTGTGCATGTATGTATATATATGTGTGTGTGAGGGCGAGTCTGTGGGTGTTTGTGCGACATTTTTCATGTGCTACTTTCATATATGAGAAATATTTTATGGCCAATATAAATGTTCTGCACGCACTTGGGGGAACAATAACTTTGCCAAGCTGACGTTGACGTTCGCAAATGCCAGCAGAGACTTCAATTTGAGCTCCCCGAAGACGCGACGGTTGCTGTTTAGACTGGCGAAAGCCCCCAAAGTGTAGTAGCAATGCGGAAAAAACAGAAGCCAAAGCAAGGCAAACTAAAGGAACTGTGCGAAACTGATTAAGAATCCTGGAACAGAAAGAAACAACTCCGGGCTTTTTACAAGAATTATTTTATGGCAATTACCAGAGGCTAGTGGGCGGCACACACAGATCAATGCTTGCAGACGGCCCATTTCGGGCTGCTTGTTCAGCTGTGGCGGACCAAAAAAAAAACCCTTTGACACTTGCAATGCACTCCAAGTTTCGCTTCACTCTGTTCCATCAACAGGCCGTCCTCCGAAGAGCCACTCTACATCATCGTCATCGTCCGCCGAACGGCTGCCCACATTCATACGCTTGGCTGCTTTCAAGCATTGCTTCGACTATGTCAAGCACAGTCTCGAACGCCAAGATGTTTGAGAACACGAGACCTGCTACACACACAAAGACATGCAAATACACACATATATGTCTGTGTGTATGTGTGTGTGTGTGGTAATAGAGTAAATGCTACTCTCGTATGCATTACAAACCAAACATAAACAGCTTAAAGTAAAGTCCAACAAACATTTGTTATTGCAGGCAAAAACAGTAAAAGAAAATCAAGTTGATAGTTTTGTAAAACGTAAACTCTGCAAATTGATTTATATCAAAATATTTGAGCTGCTTATTGAAACTGTGAGCCATTTCAATAAACATAATAACAATATTGTTGACAAAAGGACTCGGCTTTTGCATCTCTTTGTAGCAAACGTAGTTTTTCACTGGGAAATAAAAAGTTTTTGCTAGCAATTTGAAACATTTTCAATATTAATTCAATCTACTCAAATCCCCGCTGTCAAAGTTTCGTTTCTGACCATAAGCCGGTTGCTTCAACCTGTCAGTCATCCAACTAACAACTTTATGCTGCATTTTTCAACTTTATAACTAAGCAGCCAAACGGGCACTTCGAATTTTTAATTATTTTCTCTATTATATAACAGTAAAAGGGACAACAACAAAAAATAAACTATTAAAAAAGTTGCTCAAAAAAGTCGTGGTTGTTCGTAGAAGCACTTGAAAAAAAAATGAAAACATTTTATGAGCGGGCACCGCAAAAACTAATAGCACTTTGACACGCCCCCTCGCCGTCCACTAAATGCAGCCCTGATCCAGCAGCCCTTGTCTCTGTCTTGCGCTTGAAACTTGAGCCAAAAGTTGAGGCTGACCCAAGCACCAATTGCTAAGCTTTTGCTTTTTGTTAGTTTTCGCCCAGCTTTTGTTATATGTTTTTTTTTTATAGGACAAAGTATTGCTTACAATCGCCAAAAAGAAAAAAAAAACGTTCTTGAATATTTGCGGAATTTAAGGACAATTAAAATCTTTTTAATGAAAATGTGGATATATGATGAATATTTATTATATAATCGTGCTTTATGCAGGCTTCAAAGTTACCCTTAACCTCATTATTCTCTTCAATATAACCAAAACCTCATCCATTTCATATTCGTAGATAAGAGTTAGCCAAGAATGGGTTTGGAATTGAGAGTTTTCGAACGGCAAAAAAAGTTATGATACTGTAATATGAATAACTTTTTTAATTTTTAAATAAGACTATATAACATTTTATTAAGGGTTTCATTTCGATATGAAACTTTACAACCGCTGTATGATAGATAATTTTTTTTAAAAAGTGTGTGTGTGAGCAATGTTATGAAGATATGAGTGTAAACTGAGAACATTTTTATTGAAATATCAAAATTTTCGGAAATCAAGTTCGAAATTGTATTATCAAAGTCTGCTTTGATAAATAAATTAAATAATTAACCACATCATGTGAATATAACAATCATATTCTACATCAAGTTCTAGTTCTAGTATCAAAATTCTCAATATTAAATTAATTTTCGGCTATCTACGTGAAGAGTATATCTTAGTCGATAACATTTCATTTCAAGTTCTTTGCTTGTTATACTTGAACCCCAGAAAACACTCTCAAAGGAGAACGAAATAAAAACTTATATTTCGCAACTGCTAAAAGTGTTCACCACGACTGTAAAAAGTCTTTGTAAAGTTATTTTACATTTAATAAGGGGTTCGTTGAATAAAAGTCAACACAGTTCTAGAGAATAGCTGTCTTAAAGACTGACTTAAAGGTTTTTAAAATAAATAAGTCAATACAAATTTATTTAAAATAATTTAATTTCATTTATAAATGATATTATAATTTTGATAATTATTATAAATGAAATTAAATTATTTTAAATAAATTTGTATTATTATTTTTAGGTATTTGATCAAAAGGAGACTTTCAGGGCTGCAGCGACTTCTGCAAAATCTGTTGACTGTTGGTTAATTCAATCTCTAAATATTTGCGCAAATGTCATGTAGTCTCGTTGCTGCGTCGCTCTGTTGCTGACTGCCTGTCTGTCTGTCGTTGCATTTCCATTTCCTGTGCACGTTGCAATTGCAAAACTGCATTCGCTCGTATTAGCATTTGCATTTGGTATGCATGCAACATACTCTCTCCATAGGTGTTTGTGTGTGAGTATGTGTGGGAGTGTGAGTGTCTGCGTGTGTTTGCGTATTTGATTGCTGCTGATTGTGACATTACACTTGACATTTACGGCGGTAACTGCTGCTGCTGCTGTTGATGTTGCTGTTGCCTCAGCAATAGCAATAGCAGCAGCAGCACCGCAACAGCAGCAGCAACAGCAGCCAAGCAAATCTCTCACTCTCTTGCCTGACTTTCAAATTTCATCTTGCTCTCGTCTCAAATACAGTCCGCCATTTTGACTATCCGCCGCACTGCGCATGCTCACCATGACAAGAGAGAAGTAACAAAAGCAGCATTTCATTTGCATGTCCTTGTGTGTGCCGCACACACACGCACATACTCACACACACACGTTCATTATGCTTTACCGCAATGTGCGTAGCCCACGTACCCAACTTTCGCCCGCTGGCCACCCAGCTCATTGCGTCCATTGCTGCTAAGTGGCACATTTTTATGAGTCTCGACGGGTTTTTGCTCCGAGTTGATAATTTTCACTGCTGATGCTGCTGCGGCTTCTGCTTGATTTTGTTGCTGTTGCCGTTGACGTTGCTGGTTCTGTTGCTGGCTCTGTTATCATGTTGCATGTGCTACGCATTTAATCAATTTAATGCAAAAATCTCCCTAGCGATTCGCTTTAGCCGCCAAGCGTCGCTGCTGAAAGATTGTTATTTATCACGTTGCCTTTTATTTAATTATGCACTGCCGCGACATAAGCGCCGCCCGCCCACCCACTGACCGCCCCCAGGCTGCCCCAGGCCGCCCTCTGGCCGCCCACTGTCCCAGCTGCTGCTGCTGCTGCTGATGGCAATTTGCTGATTTATGCCTTGCTGGCTGATTATTATTGTGTTCTGCTTAATTGTCATTCCCCAAGCTGAAGGCGGCCCACAAAGAGAGAAAGCAGTCAGCAAAGTGCAGAAGGAGCACGAGCAAAAGATGATTATTAATAATACGCAGTCAGAAGTCACCGGCCCAAGTGTAGCCAATTTGCTGATTTAGTCAACGGGGACCGTAAAAACCTAGCTGTTGACACACTTATCAACACATACGCACCCGCACAGCCACATTCCCACACACACACACACTCACACTCACATACACACATATTGCTGGCATACTCGGAGCATAAAGCACATGAAGCATCATTGCTTGGAACGTGTTCATTTGCAAATTTATTTGTGTGTCGGTAAGTGGCAGTTTGATGCGCAATGTGCTCTTCAAATGCCGCCCCATGCGCATGAAGGGGACTTAATAGAGCTGCGAGTGTGTGAGTGTGTGTGTGTATGTGTGTGTGTTGGCCAACTGGCGTTGTTGTTAATATTAAAGCATATCAACGACGCCACCAAGAAGTCATTGACTCGTTGAGTTATGCTTACAACGAGCCCCACAACGCTATCATTGTAGTTGTAGGGTACCGTACACCGCATACACAGTCACATCCACACTCACACTCACACACACACACAGTCACACGTGAGAAACATCAGCAGCAGGACGACGCGTTGTCGGCGCAGCACAGCGCATTCGTGCCTAAAATTATGCTAACATTTTATCCGTGCGGCGGTTTACGTTTGAGTAACACGTGTGTATGCACACGTATGCACGGCTGTGTGTGTAAGTGTGTCTGTGTGTGAGTGGAGTAGTGTGTGCTGTCGCATAGCGGAAAGTCGCTTTCCCTAAGTAGCAGCATGTGTGCAAATACATTGCGCAAAAATTTAAAGCGCCTAAATAAGAATACAAATCACGAAAATATGTCATGTTAAGAGTAGCTGGTTATTCGATGATCCATGATCAGCAAACAGTTAAAGCAGAAAGATAATGAGGCAAAGTTAGCCCAATTTTATTTGTTTCTTTGTAAGAGCTGTTGTAAAAGAGCAATAATAGTATGAGAGCGGATAGGTTATGAGATTTGTATTCAAAAGATTTCTGCAATGCAATCTATTAATTTGTTCAAAATCATTATGATATACAAGAATGCATTTTAAATTTTTTACATTTTTCTATGGACTCGCTGATATATACATATATTATATATTGAGCACTTTCTTGGCTACATATAGGAAAACAGCGAACCTACTACAATCTTGAAAAAAATATAGAATAATTGTTGAGAGAGAAGTTGATACTTTTAGTTCATTTTCAAACAACCACACACTTTCATTTACGGTTGGGCACATCGGATTATTCTTTATTATACCCGGAACCCATAGTAAAATGTATGTAACAGGCAGAAGGAAGCGTGTCAGACCCGACAAAATATATATATTCCTGATCAGGGCGACAAGCTGAGTCGATATAGCCCTGTCCGTCTGTCCGTCTGTCCGTCCGTCCGTCCGTCCGTCCGTCTGTCCGTCCGTGTGAACGCTGAGATATTTGTAAGTACGCAACGTAGAGACTTGAAATGTTACATGAATACTCGATAATACCATACGTTGCACAAGTTTATAAAATGTTTCCAATAACTCATTCCATTTCGATTTTATGAGCATTTATCGATAATTTTAATGTGTTTTTAAGGCGTGGTTTGTACATCGTTTAAGTTAGAGATTAGTTTCAAATTTGCTGTGTAGTTGCGTGTAATGAATACGGAGATAACGTTATCTTTAGATTTTGGATGCCACGCCCCATTCGCCCACAATAGCCCCCTATTTGTAAAAAACGTAAATCAAATACTAGAGACTTGTGCTTTGGCACATACACACATATGAATGCCATTAATAAGTTGTGAAAGTTTGATGCACTTAGTCCATCGCTAAGAAAAGTTATTAAACAATTAAATTCCCATAGTAATGTCCACATTGCTTCCCAAGCGCAGTCGCTGCGTCAACTGCGCAGTTGGCAGAGCACGCGCTTATTCGTGCGTGCATATGTATTTGTGTATGTGTTGTTTGTATGTATGCATAAAAAAATGTTGAATGATTTGATATTTGGCTCTTCACAGGGTTCAGGGTATCCCCTAGTCGAGCAGTCTCGACTAGAGCACTCTTACTTGTTCTTAAATATTCTTTAGTCTTATTAATTTTTATTTCTTAAATTATTGAATGTTGAATAATGAATGAATGAATGAATAATTACACTACTTTTTACGCTTCTATTACATTCTTTATCTTGTCATTGTGCAATAATATCGCTGATAAATGGGGAATAGGTCGCCGATCTGGCAAATGAACTACCTCAACGGTATGGTGATATTATTATTGAATGATATTATATTGTATTATTAATATTATATTTGCTGCCTCTTATGGTCAACTTATAAAATAAATTCATTTCAGAAGTTTACAATAAGAGGCAGCTCGCGCATCCCTCACTCTCTAGTGAGCATAGAAAAGCAGTCAACGGGAGAGCGGAAGATTAACACTCCCGTTCTCATCACTGCTCTTACAGTAGTAATTGCTTATGATCAGCATATTTGTTAATTTAAAGTATTTCAATGCAAAGCTTTTTATTATGTATAATATGATTTAACAGTATTATTATTGACACATTTTTCTGTTCTTATTTAGGATATACACTATCTCAGCCTCATTTTATCTTGAAATTTACCCATGTTTAATAATAAAATACTGTATACTAGCTTTCGCTGACAAGAGTTAGGAACCATTTTATACTAATTAGCATACAGAATAATAAATGTATTTCCAGAATTGTGTCCTCAATTATATAAAATTATGAGATCAAAGTTTAAAGGTTAATTAATAAATTAATTACAATGCAATTAAATAAATTTCAAATGTATTTAGCTCGTTTCCTTGAAACGATTACTGTATACTAATTAGATTATCATATTTAACCAAAGCCTTCACAGCTGATCCATTTATAGCGCTGCCTGACTGCCAGACGCTGACTGAGAATAAAGCTGAAAATGTAACTGGTGACCGCTTTAGCGACTTTGTATACCACGCACGTTGTTGTTGCCGCTGCTTAATGCGGCATTTTGCGACAAGTGTTGCTGAAACGTTTCTGGCATCGTCATCAGCACGCACACTCGCTGCACACACACACACATGTTAGCTCCGGCAATTGTACGTAAATTGTGTTGGTGGGCAGTGCTGGGCAGGAGCGAGAGGTGGCCGGGCGGTGTCGGTGCGAATCTCTCATTCACTCATGTAAAAACCACACACACTTCACGTCAAAAGGAAGCTGCAGATGCCCCGAGAAGAGGGCCGAGGCGAAAGCGTCACATTCGCCTCGTCACAAAATTAGGCAGTAATCAAAATACATACAAGCGCACACCCACACGCAGGGGAAACACTTGCGTGTGCTTATGAGGGTTTCTTTGAGAGTTTTGCCCAACCTACTTTCAACTCAAATTTGAAACAGTTTTCGTTTGCCGTTTCAGTTGCCGCCTTTTTTTATGTCCTTTGGGCTCAGCACACTAACCTGTTGACCTTAATATTTTCTAATCTTGCTGCGTGCCTACACATGGCTTCGTCCTTTCCCAATGGATGCCAGTGTGTGTGTCTGTACTTGTGTGTGTGTGTGTGTATAGCAATTTTAGATAAGCTCAAAACGAAACGAAATTAAATGAAAGCAAAGCGATGGAATAGAAATAGAAAAAAAGAAGTTGCAGAGAATTGGCAGGACAGAAATGCTTTTCATGTCCATGCCAGAGACTTGAGACCCTCACTCACACTGGTTCACGTCGTGTGGGCGTCTATGTGTGGCAGCTCTACTGATAAGCACTTGGTCTCATTTCGGGAGCGGTAGGGGTAGCTGCTCGTGTAGCTCCTTAATTAACAGCATGGCAAATTCGTTGCGCGCAATTAAAACAATTTAATTATTTGTGCGTGCATAATTGAAAATGCATTGCCTTCAGCCAGGAGCAACAATTCACACACACACGCACGCGGA
This sequence comes from Drosophila meridionalis, assembly GCA_035045145.1. NCBI lineage: Eukaryota > Metazoa > Arthropoda > Insecta > Diptera > Drosophilidae > Drosophila > Drosophila meridionalis. The sequence goes on from JAWNPG010000023.1 coordinate 2,860,657, forward strand.
CTCTTAAAAACCAATCGATACAGCGGCCAACGCCCAATAAAAAATGGCGGAAAACAACAATAACGACAACAACAGCAACTTCAATTTGTTGAAAGTTCTACTATATACGACATAAACAAATATACATACAATAAATAAATTGGAGCAGGCGTAAATACAAGCACACACTGACACACACGCACACACACATATCCCTGCCAACGCACACTCACACTGACTGAGGTGAACAACATGCAGATGCTGCGTACAATAAATAAAATGCAGCAAGCGCATTGCACAGCAGCAGAGGGAAGAGTGCAGAGGATGCCAACGATGTTTGAGCGGAGAGTGGGCAAGGGAGGGGCAGGTGGGGACAGGGAGTCAAGGGCTGGACAATAAAGAGATTTGTGATGCGGTCAGGCCAGCTGGTCGCACGCACAGTGAGAAGCCCCACATTAAAGGCTCAACAAAGGGTTCAAGTATATAAGCCCATCAATAGCTAATTCAAGACGAGCTGCAAATCAAATTTAAATATTATTGTATAGAGATGAAAGGATACTTTTTTTTTGTTAATAAATTTTTATTGCAGCTTCTTGTCTTAGACTCTATAGCGCAGTTATCATTAAACCTTAATCTACATTGTGGGCTAGAAGCCGGTATTTACATTATTTACAGTTAGTTATAATTATTAGTTATTATGATTAGTTAGTTATTAGTTAAGTATTAGTTAATTATAGTTATAATTATAGTTATATATTTATGGAGATCTGTGGTCCAACGGGTGAAGCCTTTTAAGCCTTCGCCTATTGTTGTTGTGTGCCAGGTCAGTAGCCAGTTGATTTGGGTGCGCCAAGAGCCTGTCCGCGTACCTTGAGGAGTGACGTCCGATCAGTTCAGCAATTGTTGAAATTCTGAGATCGCTGTGCAGCATAGAATTGCGTACGTACCAGCTGGCACCTGTGAGTCGCCGTAGCAGAAGGGATACTATTTAAATGCTTTACTTAAAACCGACAGAAAAAAAGGTTTTCATTTAATTAACCTTAATATAGAATTTAATACCCCAGTTCGATTTAATATGCTGAAATATACCAGATTTCTTAGAAAGTTAGTTAGATATTTCAATCAATATTATATAAATGTGCTCCTCACATGTTTTGTTTCTTAAGAGAATTTGACTCTATTTATACTTAATTTATACTAAATAATGTTTTTAAAGTCCATACTAAAAACTGAATTTTTTTATTTTTAAAATAGATTTTTAGTAGCCTAGCTCGGTTTGCTATACTATAATACAAAATGTAGATTTCACATGCCAAATAATAATAATAATAATTGAAATATTTCATTTATGAATACAAAAATTAATGCTTTTGAAAATAAATTACCTCCATACAGCAAAATCTTTTTCAAAAAGAATTTTGATCAATTTATTTATTTAAAATTAATATTCTATACTGACCAAAAACAAATAGATTTTCATTTAAGATCTTTAATTATAACGTATATTATTATTGGGTTGCTATGCTGAAATAAAAATATACTTCATATAAAGATCTTCAGACCCTTCATGTATAATAATTTATAAATTAATTCAAAATATATTCCTTTTCAACATACAAATTTGTACGCGACAGATAATCAAAGAATCTTATTAAGGTAGTTTCATTATGCGGCAGCCCTGGTCTGCAGCATAAATGAATAAATATTTTGCAATTTTTTATTTGTATATATATTTTTATTTTTATTTTTCATTTGCTGCCGCTATTGTTGTTGTTGTTGTTGTTGTTGCTGCTGCACATCGAATATGAGTAATGCAAACGGACAGACAACGAGGCAGGAGGCTGCGGCGAGGTGCGGCTCACAATGGGCGACACGGCGTATACGCAATACATACGCACTGGCGCAAGCCATGAACGGAGCATGTATATAACTCTAGCGTACAACGACACATATGCATACGTGTGTATGTGTATGTGTGTGTAAAGCGGATTTCGAAAGCATAAAAACGACGAAACGACAACGAGAACGGGAATGACCCACAATGAAAACGGACAGTGTGTACAAATAGGAGCAGCAGCTGCAGCAGCAGTAGCAGCAATGGATACACACATTCGACCACATGCACAAGTCCCATAAATATAGCACACGCACACACACACACGCAGAGGCATATACACATGGGCCTATTTATTGAGGCTGTGTTGTGTATGTAGAGTCGTAGTAAAACGCTTGGCGCAGGTAAGAGGCTGGCACAGCTTCACTGCACTTTACAAATTTGCAGCTGAAAGCTGCGCTTTGAACAATCAAGCGTGCTGCACTCAGACACACGCACACACACACACATTCGCAGAGAGCAAGCAAGCAGAGACAATGAAAGCAAAAGAGTAAACGCAACGCAGCTGTCGAAAGCGTAAATGAAAATGAAAAATTGTGTAGTCGGCATGCAGTAGTAGCAGCATCAGAAGCAGCAGCAACAGCAGCAGCACCAACAGCAGCAGCAAATTGAAACACAACAACAGCAGCCGCAATGGAGAGTAGGCTGTGCTGGCCGTGCTACACGTTGCATATTTCGGGGCGTGTTGCAGGCAGTGCAGGTCCAGTTAATCGGCTGCAACGTACGTATTCAGGTCATCATTATTGATTCGCACTCGCCGCCGCTGTGCGTATAGAGACATGAATTTTACGTACGCACTTGCACATAAACTCGTATATGCATGCGCGCACACATACACACTCGCACACACGCACACATGCATGTACATACATATTTCGGGCATTATGTAGCTGGCAGCTGCATATGGCAGTGGGCTCGTTATGTATTTTGAGCCCTACTTAGTTGCGGGCGCTATTAACTCTGGTCAGGCTCATTACTAGCGCACAGCCCGTCCGCCCAGTCGCACTTCCAGGCCTTTGCTACTAATCAGCAGCCATTATGTAAACTCAGTCAAGCAAGCAGCGGCAACGGCGGCAGCGGCAAGCAGCCGCTTGTACATTGCGGCGTATGCGCAACTTACCCCAGCGCAGCCAATTTAAGGCGTTGCAAATTGCTCTTGCCGCAATCCACCTGACGAGCCAGTGCGCGCTCAGTTAACGAACCACCCACGCTTCATCTTCTGCGGCTGTAATTTAACAGAGAGAAGAAGAAGAAGATGAACGAAAAAAAAGTACAAAATAGAAAAAATTAAAGCGATATCCATTTTGGCTCAGCAATTTTGTCTCGGTGTCCTCGTGCAGCGCAAGACGTTCATATCTCGTATTTCAGCGCCCTGAATACGCAGTGCGTTGGCAATTTGCTGACAGCAGACAGGACACGACAGGAAGGGCAGGACGCCAAGGACGACCCCTCGCCTAGCCTAGGCGGGCAAAAACTCGTTTAGTTTTCATTTCATTTTCCAGGCAACGCTGCAAATGCGTTCGCTTGCCACTTTTTGCTCTATTCACAGCTGCCGTGGCATAACCTCATACAATTTCTTTAACATTTATTAGAATTTGTGCGAAGACTTTCAGCGCGGCCTTTGGAGGCTCTGCTCGTCTTGGCTTCCCAGCTCTAAATTGCTTGCAGCCTCCAATGTACACTGTGTACACACATATACAAACATGGATATTTCTCTTCCTGCCTTGCTCAATTCGCTGTCTGCATTCACTCGGAAGGCGCCAGGCCCGTGCCGGGACGCGGAGCGAAGCGCTTTGATGGGTGTACGGGCGTGTTGTGAGCCTCGGTGTTGGCGTGTCATAAAAACGTCAACACTGCCAACACGCAAAATGTCAGCTGAACAATGGGCGCTGCACTAAAAATATATTTACTGCATTTACAAAAGATTGGAAAGATTTTACGAGTATAATGCCCGACTTATATCAAAATAACTTAGCAATATAACAATTCCAAGAGCTTGAATGTTAGTTCAAATGTAAAATATTTTACGTGCTGTTCAGAAATCTCTAACATTTTGTACTAAAATTTGCATATCAATCATTAGGAGTGGCAATCGAAATTAGACTTGATTGAAGATACTATTTAGAAATTGTTAGAGTTGGAGCTAGTTGAGTCTCTCTAGTATTCTTATTGATCTGTTAGTATCTATAATATTCCATCTGAATGCAGTGAAATTCTGTATCTGGTGTCTCTCAATGTGTTTGTTTTAATATGTCATGGCAGCATTCTCATCTGAGAACTGCTTCAGCTCCATGCTTGATTATAATCACACATAATCACATACATACTCACTCAGGTAAATTATACAGCACTGTCTCTAACACTAATATAATTATTCATAAAGCTGGCTCGACACATCTCAATAATAACGATTATTTCCCCGACATAAGTATATTATGTATGATGTACCAATAGGATAAAAAACACACACTATACATCATTTTATTGCAACATACATTATTTATTTATTTATTTATATTTTTGTCTGTTTTTTTTTTTTATCAAAAATACCTTATAAAATACAAAAAATAGTTGAGTTTATTAAAATTTACAAATATATTAAGAAAGAAAGTTGACGACATTAACAACGGCAGCTAAAGAACCCTGAATGCATTACTGAGTGTTCACTACGATATGATTTTCGTTTATAAAGGTCAGCAACTCGATTGGCGTTGCAGGTGTTTCAGCATTATTTTTAGTTAGAGAATGCGTTAGTTGATTAGAGTGCTCATGAGTTAGTTGAGTGGTCAAAATGACTTGAAATAGTATTTTTCTTACAACTACATCTCAAAAAGTAGTTGCTTCTACTGCTGGTAGAGAGAGTACTACTGGTGTTGAAGGAGTAGGAATAGCGTCCAGTCGTCTAAAGGCATCAATGAAGTTTCTTAATATATTGAATAATTTTATTTTTTATTAATTTTCTGCTAAACATGTTTAGAATTAAAATATTATTTAGTACTTAATACTTAAGAGTAGGAATATGGTCTAGTCGACATCAATGAAATTTCTTAATTTCTAATTCTTAACGTTTTTAAAACTTAAATATTAATTAATACTTAATACAATAAAATTTGAGCTTTTATATACGTTAGTATTATATAAATTAGAGCTATTTGAATCCAAACAAATCATTTAACGCTTTTGGCAAGAATTGCTTTTGAAGTTCGTGAGACCTGGACCTGATGACTTCATTGGAACCGCTAACCCCGCGTATACTTCATTTACTACATGATTTAAAATGATTAAAATACGTTGTCAATAATATATTATATATATCATCTACTATTTATTTTACTTCTGTTGAATTAAATATTTTTGTTATATATTAAACATGTGAATTTGTCTATTAATTTCTTAGTTCAGTAATACATTTTCACATTTCATACATTTTCTCTGTTCTATTCTATTTATTACCTCTGTCATTTCAGTTTTATACCATTGTACACGATTTAGCATTCGCCCGTTGGCAGCTTGTTTATTTTCGTCCTCTGCATGCTGTGGAATTATTTTGTACACATTTATTTTTCTTATTTTTCCGTGTTGTTGCTTAGCACCTATTTGCTGTCTGTTGTTGTTGTTGGTGTTTCTTTCAGCTGGTCGGCCAGACAACTATGCGCTATTGCCCCGATTAAAGGTGTTGATAAGCCAAGTCGTCCTATCTCAAGCAGCCCATTAAAATTATGCATCTATCTATCTGTCTGTGTTTCGCGGTGCGTTTTGCATTAGCCGTGATTATCGCACTGGCGCAGTGGCGCAGTCAGGCAACAAGAGCCGACATGATTTCCAGCGTGTTCGAGTAGTTGCTCCTCCAGCTGCCGCGGGCCGAGTGGATTATACAACGGCAGGAACAACAATACGTAGATTTGTACATTTATGTGTGTGTACAACAACTTGAAACGCCGTCATGTGCAGCATGTTCGGCATTGTTTCGTTAAAAAGCAAAGAGCCCCAACAATGGCCGTAGCAACTGCTACAGCTGTTGCATCATGCACTTGAAATACCAGTCAAGAGCAGCGGCAGCAACAGCGCAGTCGTCCCAAAATATGCTGTTGGAAAATGGTTTTGAGGCCAATGTTTTTACATTTTTGTTTTTATTTTTATATTTTTTTATATTTTTTTGTATTTTTTTTTTTTTTTTGAGTGCTGTAAACAGAACAATGCGAATACAAATACAACAACATCAAAAAACAAAAACAATTACGATGTTTGCAAATGTAATTACACACATGTTTTCCAAGAGTTGAAGCACCTCGTTCGAGCCGGGGTCATGTCTACTACTGGCAAAAGTCAGTTTCTAGCTTTTCACTTTAAGCTGAATAACTTTCATTTAAGATCAGGATATTTGTTCTAGGGCTGTGCAACTGAATTGATTTCTGATTTGAAATTCAGTTCAAAATAATCTATTTTTATACTACATAATAAAAATCAACATTGGTATGTGACTTAAGATATTATTTATTTTTAAGAACAGTTTATTTATTAGAACACATAATATTTAAAGCTATTCTAGCGCCTCCTCACTTAACTTTCACAGCCAATGCCAATTGCTTGCGCTGCGTATTCGTGTGAGAGCGAGAGCGCGATCGCCCATGGGACCGCCCCCTGGAATGACCGCGAGAACAGCAACGAAAGCGAGAGCGATCGCGTATGCGATCTCTTCTAACTGCAGAGCTTGTTCTTCGGACTGCAAGCTCTTCAATAGAAGAGTCGGAGTCGGAAAGCTCGAGACAACGGCATGAGCTACGCCCCCCTTTCGACCGCCGTCGCATCAACTTCAACTCTTTCAAGACATCCACAAGCAATGCCTGTGTCTGATACACCTGTGTAATCAAACTATTTAGCAATTGCATATTTTCCCCGTTCGACATAATGCTCTTTGTTTTCTATAACACTAACACTTCAATTAAGACCTTTCTTTTTCACTGCTCGCACTTGCAGCTCTCGCTATCAACTGATAAAAAGCTCATTGCCTTCGCAGCTTTTATAGAAACTCGAGCAGCGTTCGGTAAACGTTTACAAACGTTTGATAAGCTTCAAAACGCTTTTGCGCTGCCGTCAAACGTACGGCAAACGTTTACCCAAACGCTGAGTCATAGCAAACCGTTACATTATAAATACAATGTTTCAAAAATCATGCGAAATGCCATGACATTAAAAAAAAAATAAGAATTGCAAAGCTGAATGTTTATTCGATCAAAAGCAGTGGAAAATCAAAAAGCGTTCTCAACTAACCAAATTAAATGTAAGCGTGGGAGTTTACAATCAAAGAATACCCTGTACGTTTAGAACAGCAACGGAATATTTCACTTAAGTGATTACTAAAATGCGTTTAGCATTATACGTTAAGTGCGGCATTTGGCTTAATAAATTTAGTTTTTAAAGATATTTACATTAAGATAATATCTTATGTGATAATTATACAGAGGCTGCGGGTTTTCTTTCTACCCGTCATTTAATTTTGCTGTTAATAGACAAACCTTAGTGAAATTGATTTTCATTTTCTGTGCGTGTATTGACTGAAGGTTATACATTGATTATAAGATATATACAGGGGCTCACACCTTTAACAAATGTAGCTAGCTATTAAATCTATACTAACACGTATATCGAAATGATATAAAGGCAAGTTGCCAATCATAACTGATAAAATATTAGCTTGTTTATTTATTAATATCTTATATACACTTTAACACATTTAATTATTTTCAATTATTAATACTAAAAATTCAACAAATAAACATTACACAGTTTAAATTAACCACGTACACTTATATTATTTAATCAACAACAACAATGAAAAAACTTATATTTTGTATGATAATTCAAATCCTTATTGACATATTTCAAATAAGATGTGAACCACTATATGTACGCATATACAGAGTCGTTTGTTCAAGCTGATTACAAATTGTGTAACTCAATACAAACCATAAAGCGCTTTAAAATTATATGAAATGACTAAAAGCTACACGAATATTCTGGTTAATAGTTAAGTTAAGTTAATGGTAAATCATAAAGAAGGCATATGTTAGTCCCTACAACAGAAAGTCAAACTGAGTAAAACACATATTCGGTTTTACTGAATAAAAAAGGAAAACAATTTAATCCTCATTAATTCGAAATCCTCATCCTTATACCAAGCTTGTATATCAATAGATTTTCTAGATTTTTAACAATATTATTATAATTTTAAAAAAATAATTTGTAATTCTAGTTTCTATTGAGCCCATTAGTAATGATAGGTTTAAAGTAAAATTATTTCCCAAATAACGATTTCAATCAATGCAAGTTTAGTAAGATGCATACAAAACAATGAGCTAATATACCCCATGTGATAAGTTCTATGTAGAGTGTGTAAAGGCATCGCGACTATTGCGCACACAAATAGAATAAAAATGAATCGCAGCAGGGCGGCGCGGGAGAATACGCTTGAAGTAAGTTTTGCCATGAAATCCCTGGGAACTTCAATTGTCGACAGTCGACCCACTGAGCTGAGCGCATTTTGCGCAGTGTAGGAATACGTGAGATGGTGCAGACCACGTTCATCCTGTGCTTGGCTCCTCAAGTAGCTTCAAGTTAGGAATTCATTGTTAGTTATGCGATTTCATTGCTTGTTTTCTTTGCGAATTTCTTCCGACGACAACGGCCATGGAGCTGAGGACACCAAGGCAAACTAAACGTCTTTCATTGGATTTTGGCATGCCAGGCATCAGGTTTGGAATCACGACTTCAAGCAGCCGACAGCAAAACAACAGCAACAGCAACAACAACAGCAGCAACAACAATGGAGCAGAATGGAAGTAGCTGTAAGCAACCCTCAATCGCATTGCATTGCACGGCAGCAAGTCAAAGTCAAAGTGTTCGACATTATTTGAAATTCATGAGTGGCATTCCGGCTCTCGCTGGAAGCTCCACGTTTTGTCTGGCAAATAAATTCAAGGAGCAGCAGCTGATAATGGCATACTTAGCCCCTCTATTCACATATAACTCCGCCCTCAGCAGCAGCGCAGCGGCAGCGGCAGCCACGCTTTTAATTGAACACGCACGCTAATTAAGACACCAATAGTTCTGGCTTTACTTTTAGTTTTAGTTTTAGTTGTTGTTCGTGTTGTCGATTGTGCGCGACTTCCTGATTGGATTCTATCTGGCATTTGGCTGTGTTGCGCTTTGCTTCACAATCCAATTTTCGTTTCGCCTCGCTTCCTGTGGCTGCTCATGTAACGCAATTATTACGCTAATTAACTGTTTAAGTTTATGCTAATTACGCGCGCCCAAGTCACCCGAAACATTTCCTGGCAAGCGCTCAATTAAAAGGTCGCCCAGTACCAAGCACAACCGAAATGAAAAGTCTCCAGGACTTGTAACATATACGACGGATAAATAAGCAAATATCAGATTTCAATCAACTCATAAAATATTCAATCCAAATAAAATAGTTACTGTAATATATTCAAGGTAATTCAATTAGGTTTTCGCAGCGCTTATAGGATTTAATGTTGCTCAGTTTCTTAGGTTATAGACTGTCTGCGTCTCCCTCTGTTAAGAGTTGCAACTTAAGCATCTTCTCATTTGGTCTTACCATAAAAATTTGTGTCTTACGTATATGAATATGAGAATCTTAAAAACACTTTCAGTTAGGAAAGCTTTAATTCATCAACAATATTTATTTGACTGCACCTAAAGGAACATTTTTTTTTTGCTTCTATATTTGTGAGATAAAGCATAGACTGTCGGCCCTTACGTACTATCCCTAACTTTGTCGTTGATCAATATTCCGCTATAGTCCGTAGAAAGTTCTACATCAGAATTGCAGCTCCAATCATTGCTTTGAAAACCGACGCCATTTATTTAAAATGATTACCTGATAAGAACTTCTTACAAATTATTATTCCTTTTTCTAAAAATAGCTTATATCCCAGAGGAACATACTTAAGTACAAATACTACAAATTTATTAATCGTTCTATTATATATTAAACCCGAACTTTCCCAGAATACAACTCATATTTAATATCGCCTATGAAATTATATTTACTTTAATAATCATGTTTCAAGAATGCCATAATTCTTACTTACTCTAAGGTAGCCAAAAATCTTTTGGCTTGTAACTTAAAGATGTCAAATTACTATTGATCAAGTGCTCATTCATGCATGAACATCTTGAAGAAAACAGACTAAATAAATTTCAATGATTTATCCTGTGCTGATTGTCGCTCCGAAAAGCAACGTCTGACCAGGTGCACCAGATGAATGAGGTACAGTGATATAAGCTACGATTACTAAGCTACAGTTAATTACTCTCTTAATCATTAACAATAAAGAGTAAGAAAGAGAGTAATGTAATTAGTTTTAGCTCAGCACTCGGAGCTAATATATAAAAACTGTATCTCATTTATCTGTTGTATGATCATTGATGAATATCCTTTTTCTTAAAAATCACTTATCTCTATTGTCACTGAGCCTACAGAAATGGCCGCAAATTCCATGATCATGCTTGAATACAGACATATATATTATGATACCCCTATTGTACTATTATTCGTCCGCAAATTTATATTGTGCAACTTCCCAGATTTATGTACACTATCTGGGGATATCTACATTCATTCTATCCTTTAAAGATTGCAATACATTTGAAATAAATGCTTCTCACATTCTTTTTTCAACACTCGAAACTTTTTATCTCTCGCAATTCATTACAAATTTAAGTCTAATGTAGCAGTGGGGCATAGCTGACTGCATAATACTCGTTCACGTTTCAAAATAAACTAAATTAAAAAACAAGTAAGAAAACTCGAGTCGGAGGTGCCCGACTAGGATATACCCTGAGCCCCGTCCGATTTGCATTGTTTAATACGCTATATAGCTTGCATATAACATTAAATTTTCGAAAATTAAATTATAATTTTGAAATTTGATTCAACTATAATGTATGTAAATCAAAAATAAATAAATAATTTAATAAATAAACAAATCAAAAGAAGAAAAACATACATCACCTACATATGTAACGTTAAAGCGCGTCATCTCAACTAGTACAACCACCTCATGTTTATATATACAAAAAAAAAATTTTAAAAGTTACGCTATTGTCACTGAGTTTCGAACTCGGGACCTTTCGTTTATGCGCTTTGCGTCTACCCACTACGCCACATCAATATTGAGTTGCTTGTTGGCAAAACGCAAAGTAGTACTACAAGGGCGATATGTGACAAATACAGAACTAAAGAAGCTAAAGAAGCAGATCAATCGCAATTGTGATTCTTAGAATATGCTCAAATGCGCGCATATGAACGTATGAGTATGTGTACATACAAAAATGGTGGTCTATTTCAATGTATCCGTGTAAAGGGTGATATATGACAAATACAAATACAATTCAAACACAGATTTGGTTGAAGAATGTGCTAGAATTTAATTTATTTGTACATATACATAAGCAGACGCGCTTGCTCGTTTCAATGTGTGTATGTGAGAATATATGTAAATGTTTTTGCTGCGCTTCGCAGCTTGCCACATGCAGCCAAACGTTTTGTTTAATAAATCGGGACTGACTTAACGGAATTTGATGAAACTTTCAGCATATGATTTTATTGAAGTTTTTACATTTTATAAAAATGCTAATTTATATTTATATTTGCAACAGACTCTTCATGAGTAGAGAAGGGGGGGTTAATTAGTAAAAAGAGCCGGTATCCAAAAAATAAAAAAATAGAAATTGCATAAAATTCACATTAATCTATATGCAAAATTTAAGCTCTAAAGGTGTGGGAGATAGAATAACCTTAAAACCTGTTTTCGATAAGGTTTAAAATCGATAACAAAACAACTAAAATAGATATCGTTTTTTGGTAACAAACTTGACCTGCGCGTGCTATCCACGGACCCAACCAAACAAAATTCAAGTCTCTAGCTTTTCTTGATGCTTCAATCGACGCGTTCAAACATACGGACAGACGGACAGACGGACGGACGGACGGACGGACGGACAGACAGACAGACGGACAGGGCTAAATCGACTCAGCTCGTCGCCCTAATCAAGAATATATATACTTTGTGGGATCTGACACGCGTCCTTCTGCCGGTTACATACATTTAACAAAACCATTATACCCTGATTTCCCATTTTCAATGGGCTCAGCGTATAAAAAAATAATATTTTTAGAATTGTCTCTGTATTAAAAACATACTTTCTGACACACAAATGGTCGAACCGATATACTCTCTTTGCTTCGCGAACAAGTAAAAGAATGCATCTCATATTAAAACATGTGTTTATTGTGAGCATCAGCTCTTTTATTCGAAACTTAGACAGCATCTTAAACTAATGCACTTACTAACTCATCGCCAAAACCCAAATCTCGCCAGCACTTGCAACCCTCCGTGCCATGCAGTGCGGCCATTTCAGGCGCTGACACTGGAGTCCGTGGCAAGTAATTCTTCATTCCTGGCATTCGCACGTCAGCGACAAGCGGAAACAGTTAGCAGCCATCATGGCTGCCCGGCCCGTTCTCCCCTCGCCTACTTCCTGTTAATGTATGTGTGCGCATGCATTTCTTAAAGCCTGTGTGTGTGTGTGTGTGTGTATGTAATTATTGTAGGTCCAACGTCATCGTCGTGTTTGTGTCGACAACGCCGCCAACTTGTTTGCATACAAATTAAACTCGTCATTTATGTGCGCTCTCTCTTTCTCTCTCTCCCTTTCTGTGTAATTTGCTCTCTTTTTATCTCCCCTTCTTTATCGTTGTCTCTGTCTTCATCTACGTCTCTCTTTGTAGCTATCTCATACTTTCTCTCACTCTCTCTCTCTCTTTCTCTCTCTCTCTTTGCCCCGCTTCACTCTCTTAGCGCGCCCACTCAATAGCGCGCTTCGCTGCACACTGTAGATTAATTTATCATCTCGCTTTACAAGCATTCTATGAGTGTAATGAACTTTTAACAAGCAACTGCCACGCCCGCAGTGCCCAACGCCCAACCATATACAGCCCGTCGACGCGTTAGTTTTTGCGCATCCAATTAGTTTTTGCAATTTTTTCCAATGCTTTTATTAGCGCAATGCAAATATTGTTCAACTGCTCCACTACACATCCATCAACCGAAAAGGAAATAAAAAAAAACATCATACAGATTATATCCATGCATATATTCATATATAGATATATATATTTATGCTTATGGTGATAGAGATTTGATACCCTGTTGGAGATTTGATACCCGACATCACTGAGACCTATCATAAATTTCTTTTGTGTCAATTCTACTGAAATGATTTTTGGTTTTCTTATTATTTCCCTATCTCAATCTTGAGGTATATCTTACCCGATTTCTAAATACTTTATAGAAAACTTATTCAAATCAAAATTAACCACAGATTCTTTAAATAATACATACCACCCTGTGCATTGTAAGTTTACAAAGATTTAAGATCCATAAAGGTATTCCGATGATATGCTCAACAAACTAAGCAAGCCGACGTATACATTCATAGCATATATAACAAGATTTGTATGCGCTGTTATTATGTATACAAAACTAATATTGTGTCAGAGATGGGAGATGGGAGGCGGCTGTTCTGCCAGCTTAACAAAGTTGAAAAACATAATTAAAGTTTTGCATGGTGCCGATCCTTTGGGATAAATGCCTGAAACCAGGACTGAAAGTTGACTAATGCGCGCAGCTTTCACGCGCCGAAAGGTAATTAAAATGCTAATAAACACTCGTTAAGTACATAATAACCCAGCAGGAGCCACAACAACAATAACAACAACAACAACGATAACAGCAGCTGCAGCCTCCCGATACAGAGGGCCCAACTAATGCGACTTATCTCCAAATTTACACCAGGCACGAGTCGGCAACACGTCGCACGCTTTGCTCTCTACCAAAAATTTACTGAATTTATGTCTCAAATATTCACAAGCACACACACTCACATTGCCTGCGACTTGGAGGTCGTTTTTTGGCAGTTTCCAACTGCGCTGATTCTGGCACTACTCGACTCGACTCGAACCGACTGCTCATGCTAAAATCATTTAACAGGATCGCATCGCTTGTTATGCGTCCGACGTTGCCCCTAGAATATGAATTACAAGTGAGATTTAAATAAATTAGCTCACGCCCACGCGCACTGGAGCACTCGATATACACACAAACGGACACAAACTCAACTTGTCATGCAAATGCATATTGTCAATCTTTTCAGTTCGTCCTTGTGTTAGAGGCCTTGCACAACTCTCATGGGTATATTAAACACTCTCGCCTAACTAATGGGACTGTGTACACCTATAATTATAGATAAAGGGTGTCATATTCGCTTGTCCATGTGATTCTTACAATAAGAGCATAGTAGCTTACCCTGCTATGAAATTGGGATCATTTGCAGGACATCAGCAAATATTTCACAATGTCAGAACATATTAATCAAATGACTGAAAAAAAAGTTTAACAAATATACTTTCTATTTAACATCCATCATTTCTTGTAGATTGGGTCACACAGCATGAATTCACGCCTGCTGGAACACCCTGTATACAAATAAATCGCACCTTTTAGCCAGTTTTATCCCCCAAACACTGAACTCAAATTTTAATTAAGTTTTTTTCAAGTATTTTCTGTGCTTATGAAGCTGCCCAGGCACTCGCTATGGTTCTCTGACCCTTTGCTCCACAAATTGCTAGCAATTTCTCATGTCCTTGTGGCTGTTGTTGTTGTAGTTGTTGTTGTTAATGTTGCTGTTGTGGCTTCTACTGTTTTGGCCAGAAGCAGGCAGCTGGGAGCGTCGCTATATAACATAATATGTCGGATATGTCGGCCTTGCCCGGTTATTGGACACCAAGACCCAAGCACATTATAAATTATGACATAAAAATGTAATAAGCCCCAGGATCGACCCTCGGATAGAGAGAGTGTCAAATATTGAGTGCACAGAGTGAGATTCCAAATAATGTTTCTATGAATGTCTGTGTGTGTGTGTGTGTGGGTGTTTGTTTTGGCCAGAACCAGAAACGGTTAGCCGAGTGTTAAAATTGGGCAAAATGCTTACATTATTCAAACTATTGTCGTGCATAAAATATGTGGAAGCTTTGGCCGGGTAGGAGAATGTCAAGTCAAAGTTTGCAACTTTGTTAGACTAGTTGGCGCTGTTGTTGTTGTTGTTGTTGCTGTTGTTGTTGTTGTTGTGGAAAATGAGCAAGAAAATGCGCCCGTTACGATATTTGCATAAAATGAGTGAATAAATGCAGCAGAAGGCCAAAGACTGAAAGAAAAGCGCGCGACTGTTGGCACATAAACAAGCTAGCGATGAGCGAAGCGTCTCAAATGCCAACAGGTTAGCACCCGACACGCCCACTTATTGTAGACTCACAAACGTCCCACGCGCCACGCTCCACTCCCCCCGCCACACCACACATCCATCTTTACTGGCTGCTGGCTGTTGCTGTGGCATTTTGACAATACAACGAAGCCGGCGCTCACCTCGGAACAGTGGCAACAAAAACGAATTTGCATAAATAACAAAAACATATTTAAACCACCTTCCCGCCCCCGCATTACTGCATAACTGGATGCCAAAGGGGCAGGTTCAGAGATCGGGCTAGCCCAGGTCATGCTGGCCCGCAAGCTGGCAAATTTCCTTGGCAGCATTCGGGCGGTTTGTTACCTTCAGCACTCTTCTCACCCCTCTCTCTCACTCCATCTCTATCTCTGTTTTCCCACTGCCTCATCTAGATTTTTCCTTCTTTTTTGCTCGTTGTTTGCGCTGTGCATAATTTAGAGACACGCATCGTGCCGAGGAAGTTGCGTTGTCGCCTTGCGGACATCTTGTCTGCCTTGGTTAGTTGATTTCTTTTAGCCCATAAAAATCAGAAAAACGCCGTTCGTCTTGCCTCCTCTGTCAGCTTGTGTTTTCCTTCTCCTTCCCTTTTTTCTTCGCCTCGGTTTTCTGTCTTTGGCAAATATGCATGCAAATATTGTTTGCAGAATGTGGCGCCAAATATTTGAAATAAGTGCAAAGCGCCAAGTAAACGACAGCCAGCAACCGGATCAGCAACAGGATAAGCAAAAGCGCGTTAAGGAATTTGCTTGCTTTCAAGTTTTTATAGATTAAATATATACGCAAAGGCCATGACTACAGATGCTTACAATGTCTTGACTTGGCTCGTGAAAAAATGCCGCACAATTTCACTACACAGAAAGAAAAATTGAGTTTAATTGAATGAGATAGATTACACATAAAGAGGTTTATTGAAAGTATGTTCAATTCAATTTATTTCTATTACTAATAATAATATGTATGTAATCTAATTTACTTTTCAAAGATATGAGAGTATAAGATAGTTACTAGACCTCTTCTACATGGATATTACAATAATACATACAAATAATGTTATGTTATAACGAAAACTTAGAACTAACTGGCCAGACCAAATAATTTTTATAAGGATATATGAGAAGTTTTATGATAGTTCAGATAATTTGGTAACTCCCTGTTAAAGGTTGTATAGTAATACCAGATTGGATACGTTTCAAAAGTTAATTTTTATTGATTTGTAGTTTTATACGAAATTTTGAGTTTATATGAAATTTGAGTATATCTTACGAGTGTACAGAAAACTGCAAAATTATCCTCAAAAAATTAATTGTATATAAATTGAAAGTAAATTAATTAAAGTTTATATTAAATGTATTAAAAAAATAATAGTATTTAAAGTAAAAGTAATTTAAATAAAGTTTATATTAAATATATTTAAGGTTTAAATAATTAATAATTTCAATACAATTTCAATTTATATTTAAAGTATTATTAACACATGTATAAATTGTTCATTATATGTCACCTGTGCTTGTAAGTGAGTTCTTCATTAGTAAATTTAATATATAAGATATAGTTTTGAATACATATATTTCAGATGTTCATCGTCTCAAAATATGTTAAGTCAACTGAATGTATGTATATAACATATATGGATTTCTTCTATCAATTAAATTGTAGTTTAAACTAACTTATGATAATTGAATTAATTCAAGTCATGATAAAACGGGAAGTAAATTATTATTAATATGTAAAACTTCAACTCTTTAAATCAACGCCGATCATTCAGATTCCTACAGAACTAGAATCGAATATTGAAACTAAACCAATGAACTTAAGTCTACAGGCTATGTTCCATAAAACTTAATATCTCGGCCAATTCAAATTAGCTTTTTAAGTCCATGCGGATGTCACTGAATGCCTGGCTGTATGATATGGCTTCTCGGGTAACTAATTTTCGGGCTTACGCCTCTGTATGTTAGCTGAAGCTATGAGCCTGCGGGACCCAATCAATATGCTCCGCAGACCGCAGTGCAGCACTCGGAATAGCTCGGAGGCTAAGCCAGCGATAATGTTGCTGTGGTGCGCAAAAACAAGAGCTGCGACGGCAACTGACAACAGCTAGAAAAACCACAACAGCAGCTGGGGTGAGCAGAGAAGACAGGCGGGATGGGCGGGATGGGCGGTACAGTTGGGACACAGCCAGGACAGCCAGAATGTGTCGCAAACGAGAGAGGGGAGCGCCGTGCGGAGAGTGTTAGAGGAAGCAATAATTTAATTCTGCATTGCAAATGCAAACAAATTTCGTTGAGCCGCAGAGAAAACTTAAACCGCAACGCGCGACAAAAACGCAGCGGAAGACAACACGAAAGCGCGCAGCCGGCGGCGACGAAGAGCACGACGAACAGGATGCCGCGGTGCAAGGAGCTGTGGCAAAAGTGAGCGAGTGTTTATTTTATAGTCGCCACGGAGTTGGCTTCGCCTGCCCGGCTTCCCGGCAGCTAACCGCCAAACGCTTTGCTCCTGCTGCATTGCCCGCATCCATCCGAGGACCGACTCCCGCCATCGGTCTGTTATTATTGAAGAATTATTACGCGGAGTGGCAACAGAAGTTGCCAATGCAGGCGACGTCTGCCCCCTACCTCCCCCCCCCCCCCCGCCCTGCTGCCACCGAAGAGCGACTAATAGCGCCAGAGCCCCGCACAATATTCTTGTCGATGCATTTCTGCTTTTTTGGATTTATATATTTGCGCATAAAAACCGAGTGCAAAAGTTTTGCATATTCATGGCGCTTTAAATGTCGTCTCCAGCGTCGACGGCACGTCTGAAGTGCAACAGCCGCAGCAGCAGCCACAAAGGCAACTACCCATAGCAGCGGAACAGCAATACAGACTCGAAATATACTCTACCAAGGAAAACGAAAGGACTAATTACACTGCATTCATATACGGATCAGAAAATCAACAAATTAATGATTAAGTGTGTGTATAACATATGCACTCTCATCAATATATCATCAATATATCATATATTCACATATATCTGTATGTACATATACATAATTCAATAACAACAGTTATCTGTACTTACACCGTACTACTCAAGTGACCGTACTGTAACTTCGTCAAACTTTTATAATATTAAACATTTTTTAAAAATGATAAATGATATGACTACACAGCTCAACTTGAACACCTACCAAATCGCACGCTTCCATTAAGAATTCTACGTACTCATCCATAATTCACGTTCTCATTTCATAATCATTCATTCATCTAGCTCGCATCAGTTTGCTCTCATATCTTTATAATATTGATTACACAAACACTTTTAAAAAAAAATTCTTTGTCATTCTATCATACAGCGGTTTTAAAGTTTCATACAGAAACGAAACCCTTAATAAAATGTTATATAGTCTTATCAAAAAAAATTTTTTTTTTAAAATAGTCACATTTTATTTTAGTCTAATATTATAACTAAAAAACTAAAAATATTCACATTTTTGACTCCACTACTAACATTAACTAATTAACTGTAAATATAACTTACTAACTTAAATTACAAACTTAATATCTAGAGGGATATTCCTTATTTTTTATCACCTCTCGGGAACGATGTGGCATTGTACTTAGTTAAGGTAGCATGCAGGATCACGATGGTTTGAATTCATGTGCATACATATACATGTACATATACATGTACATAATTACATGTGTCTAATATAATAAAGGAATACACAGCAGATGGGCTTAAGCCGAGCGAACAAAACAAAAAAAAAAATGTGAATAGTTAAATAAGATTATTTCTGGATAATCTGTAATTAATAATAATAATATAATTTATAACATCAACTACAGGATCTTTATGTCTTTATTTGAAAGTAAATTCGTTATAGCTTACAAATTGCCCCTAACTCAACATATTATTGCCGTGAAACAATAGGTAAATAGCTGACTGGAGTCAAAGATGTGAAAACCATCAATGAAATCATTGATTTCGATAGATTCATGAATTCTGTTCGATTTTTTCCGTTCTGCCTACATTTTTTTCACAACTTGCCTATCGTTAGAGCTGTTAAATCGATGGAGCCATCCACAGTAATGATAGGTAAATCAATCGACGGAAACCCCTTTGAATGATATTGTAGCTCAGTCACTTAAGCTTGCTCCCCCCTTTTAAAGTAATTCCTCAAGAAATTTGCATGCAATGACCAAATCTAAAACTGATTCTCAACAACAAAAGAAATTAAACTTAATTATAATAATCATATATCAAATAATAATAAAATAATAAAAAATAATTTACTTTGAATTCGAGACTCAACAGTAAATTTAATTATAATTACTCAGATTTATGATATTCCGCTGAGAAATTGAATCTAAGTGTATTTGAGGTGCAGCTAACCAACGCCAAGAAAACTTTTCAAAACTTTTTGTGCATATGCCGCAGATGCTGAAAAGAGGCAGATAGAAACAGAAAGAGAGGGAGAGAGGGAGTGAATAGAGAGAGAGTAAACGCAAAAAATCGTAATAATATCAACTATAAAAGTAGCAACATCAGTTGGCAGCTGTAAGCAAACCTAACGACAGACAGCCGGACGGACAGACAAACAGACGACAATCAGAGACATATTGTGTCTGCAAAACTTTGTTGACAACACCAACCACAACAACAACAACGTGGCAATACTACAACAACAAGGAGAGTGAATGAGTCGTGCATCTAGCAGCTAAAAACCGCGCAATGAAGCGCATGTGGAAACAATGAAATTATTGGTTAAATTTATGTGCTCCCTTTGAGGTGGGCAGGGAGGCTGCTGCTCGGCCACCACGCAATTTGCCTTGTAATTGTCGACATGTCAGCACATTAAACGGCTATAAAACGCTGGCAAAATGGCAAATCAAAGCAACTTGTCCCACGTCGGCTAACTTTTCTAATTTACGACCATGGAATGCAACAGTTAAGCGCCTGTGGCCTTTTGAACTCTCGACCCCGGCCACATTTACATGCACACAAACCAACCTCAGCCACCACGCCCTGAGCTGGGTTGGGCTGGGCTGGCTGGGTCGGTCTACCTGCGAAGTTGCTCTAAAATTTATCATGACACTAATGAGCATGAAATGGGACAAGGTTTATTAAATTTCCTTTTTAAAATGCGCACATGGCAAGTTGCCCAGAGGAAGATGCGCCGCAGCAGCAGCAACAGCAGGAGAAGCAGCAGCAGCAGCAGCAGCAACGGGCGGCAACAAGTTTTCTGCATTTTTTCTCTCTTTCTCTGCTCATCAGCACAAGCAGGCGGCAACATTGCATTGAGGCGAGTGTTGGCGACATGGAAGTGGCGCCATTGCGACTTTCGCACTCTCTTCTGCTACCTATCAGCTGCCTAACTGTGGCCCCGCCCCCAAACCATTGCTGCCTTCGTCGCCCCGCGGCGCCACACACATAGACAGACGTCCGAGCAGCTGCTGCCCGGGCACCAGAATGAAAAATGTCCGCAAGTGCGAAAATGAATCTGCCCCATGTTGCAATTTATTATGCCAACATAATAAATATTATATACAGTTGGTGTGTCAGACACTCACTGACTCGACGGCCCATTGGAAGGGGCGGCTCTACCCTCCTCCATTGTTGCCTCACTTTTGGGTGGTACAGTTCGAGCAAGCGTCGTTTGTGACAGTTTGCGATGTTTAAAGCATTGCCACACTCCTAGCCTAATTGTGGCTGAAAGTAAAGTTAAGTCAATGCGGCCAATAGGAGCAAGCAAAGCCACTATTTTGCTGCAGATGTTTTCTTAAATTTGCTGTGAAAGTAAAATGAAGCTAACTGATTCGACTTGAAAACTAAACAAATTAAACATAGAATATCATTCAAAGAACCTTAATTCATAGTCAATGAAATTAAATGATAATAGTAGGGTTCGACTTAAACTGCGCGTTGAAAAGAATAGAAAATCTTGAATTCGATTTCAAGTCTGTCGAACAGATTTTCATTATCCGTTTACCAAGCATATTGTCGCTATGGCTAGACTTACATTTTGATATACTATATACTTAGCTGTACCTCGGCCTATTGTTTAGACTTGCTTTGAAAAATCCAACATGATACAAGGGTACTACTACCTGCTGATCAACCATCACATTAATACAACTATTTACAGTAGAATTAAATACAGATACATACATCAAGTTTCAATCTTATATGTTAACTTTTTCTAAAGACATTACAAACTATGGATCCATGGGTTCAGTGTATAAAAACCTTAAACTTAGAATCAAAGATTGTTTATCGCTCATCATTTGATCCTGTCAGCTAATAAAGCTATAAGATATATAGTAACATATTTTATTCTACAGCGTATGAGTTACAAAACTTAAGTCTGAACTGTTATCTATCTCTAAGTATTATCATCATTGGCAAGGTATACTCAGAGTATATGAACTGGAGTCGCTCTTCTTTAATTCTTAAATTCTTATCTAATAACTTAAATATACTTCTATGATTTAGGACACAGCCGTTATTATCATGTCTATACAGTCGATCGTTTTGACGTTGGGAATGTTTGTCAATTCCGTACTCATGCCTTATATACTAATTATACCCTGAGCCCATTGAAAATGGGAAATCAGGGTATAATGGTTTTGTGAAAATGTATGTAACAGGCAGAAGGAGGCGTGCCACACCCCATAAAGTATATATATTCTTGATCAGCGCGACAAGACGAGTCGATATAGCCCTGTCCGTCTGTCCGTCCGTCCGTCCGTCCGTCCGTCCGTCCGTCCGTCCGTCCGTCTGTCCGTCCGTCCGTCCGTCCGTGTGAACGCTGAGATATTTGTAAGTACGCAACGTAGAGACTTGAAATTTTACATGAATACTCGATAATACCATACGCTGCACAAGTTTATAAAATTTTTCCGATAACTCATTCCATTTCGATTTTATGAGCATTTATCGATAATTTTAAAGTGTTTTTAAGGCGTGGTTTGTACATCGTTTGAGCTAAAGACTACAAATTTGCTGTGTAGTTGCGTGCAATGAATACGGAGATAGCGTTATCTTTAGATTTCGGATGCCACGCCCCATTCGCCCCCAATAGCCCCCTATTTGTAAAAAGCGCAAATCAAATACTAGAGACTTGTGCTTTGGCACATACACACATATGAATGCCATTAATAAGTTGTAAAAGTTTGATGCACTTGGTCCATCGCTAAGAAAAGTTATTAAACAATTAAATTCTCATAGTAATGCCCACATTGCAGCCCCAGCGCAGTCGCTGCGTCAACTGCGCAGTTGGCAGAGCGCGCGGTAATGCTTGCGTGCATATGTGTGTGTGTGTATCTGTTGTTTGTATGTATGCTTAAAAAAAACGTTGAATGATTTGATATTTTACTCTTCACAGGGCTCAGGGTATCCCCTAGTCGAGCGGTCTCGACTAGAGCACTCTTACTTGTTTTCTAAATAGAGCTCACCACTTCATCGCTAGGCATTTGCTAGAAAGACAAACTAAGAGACTGAAAAAGCAAGATTCATTAAACGGACAGTTCCAATACATTTATTATATTTACCTACCGAGAAGCGAATTAAAGTCTATTTATACACTTTAAGTAAATATATATAATATACCATATATAATTACATATTAAGTATATATATCCAGCCAAAGTGATTTGATTCTGCATTTTCGATTATTATCATATACTATTACACATAATAATAATATATTTATTTGAAGAAGTGCTCTAACCAATATTGACATTTTGAATAAGTTATACACATATCTATTATATTTGACACCTCTGTATATCCATAATACTTGCACTTTAAGCTGATATACCATACAAACAAATCACATACCTTTCCTTTTAAGACTATGTAGTGTAGTCGCCCAAGATTTCAATCATAATTAAGAATATTTGCTCTCTTCTGGTCCAGTTGAGTTGGGCAGGAAATCTTTCCAGCTCTGCACATTTTCATCTGAGCATGAGATCTTCCCATTTTGGAGTTAAATAAATTTAATACTGTTGGCCTTTCCACTTACCACATCTAACCGTGCTGCGGTGCTTGTTTATTTTGAACTTAGCCTCAACCCGTTCCTTCCCTCCGTTCCCGCCGCTTCCCTTGGGTGTCTGACGATTTTCGGGTACGCACCCATAAATAAATCATTCAAATTGTCAACAGGAATTTATTTGCGTTGCGTTTTCGTTTCATGTAAGTTTCTTGCGGTATGCCAAGCGGAAATGGGCCACACAGTGCCAGTGGGAGGGGGCGTGGCAGTGCCAGTGGGAGCGAGCAAGGTGATGATCAAGGGTGTCATAAGGACTCCGGGAGGGAACTCTAGAGCGGCAGCATCACTACAGTTTGCTTTTGTCAGAGCTTGTCAAGTTGCAGGCGACGCAGTCTGTCTCAGTGTCTTTTTATACCCTGAGCCCATTGAAAATGGGAAATCAGGGTATAATGGTTTTGTGAAAATGTATGTAACAGGCAGAAGGAGGCGTGTCAGAGCCCACAAAGTATATATATTCTTGATCAGCGCGACAAGACGAGTCGATATAGCCCTGTCCGTCTGTCCGTCCGTCCGTCTGTCCGTCCGTCCGTCCGTCCGTCTGTCCGTCCGTCCGTCCGTTCGTCCGTCCGTCCGTGTGAACGCCGAGATATTTTTAAGTACGCAACGTAGAGACTTGAAATTTTACATGAATACTCGATAATACCATACGCTGCACAAGTTTATAAAATTTTTCCGATAACTCATTCCATTTCGATTTTATGAGCATTTATCGATAATTTTAAAGTGTTTTTAAGGCGTGGTTGGTACATCGTTTGGGCTAGAGATATCAAATTTGCTGTGTAGTTGGGTGCAATGAATACAGAGATTACGTAATCTTTAGATTTTGGATGCCACGCCCCATTCGCCCCCAATTGCCCCCTATTTGTAAAAAGCGCAAATCAAATACTAGAGACTTGTGCTTTGGCAAATACATACATATGAATGCCATTAATAAGTTGTGAAAGTTTGATGCACTTGGTCCATCGCTAAGAAAAGTTATTAAACAATTAAGTTCCCATAGTAATGCCCACATTGCAGCCCAAGCGCAGTCGCTGCGTCAACTGCGCGCGTTTATGCTTGCGTGCATATGTGTGTGTGTGTATGTGTTGTTTATGTGCATGCATAAAAGATGCGTAGAATGATTTGATATTTGGCTCTTCACAGGGCTCAGGGTATCCCCTAGTCGAACAGTCTCGACTAGAGCACTCTTACTTGTTCTATTTGTGGATTTATGCAACTGTATGGGTATCTGTCTATATGTGTGAATGTGTGTGTGTGTGTGCATGTGTGTTAATGTAATAGTTTATGTTGTGTTCTCGTCTTGGTCGCCTTTGCGGTAGGCAGCTTTATTCAGTTCAGATACCCTAACAAAAGGTGCTAAAAAATGTATACAAAATTATATTCTGAATATATTAAGTTCAAAATAATGTTTAATATCTAAAATTTCTGTTTAAGCAGACTAGAAGTATTGACAAATGCTTTAATATTATTTTAAATGAATTTTAAATTTGTAATTTATAAAATTTGTAATCTCATAATTTTTATTAAATTTGTATAAAGTTTATTAGATTATATAGTGACACACATATATACAACCTTAGGGCAGAGATGATCTTTGTATATTCAAGATAATTAATTTTTAATAAGATATATATGTACATTAAATATAAATTTCAATAAAAACATACATTGAAATTTTAAATTTTCAATATAAAAATTAATTTTAAATAGAAATTATTTTCAATAAAAATTATAAGATCCATCATATGAAACAATTTAAATCTTGAATCCTTCATTTTTTTCACTCTTCTGTCATACTTCCATATATATAT
This sequence comes from Drosophila meridionalis, assembly GCA_035045145.1. Lineage (NCBI taxonomy): Eukaryota > Metazoa > Arthropoda > Insecta > Diptera > Drosophilidae > Drosophila > Drosophila meridionalis. Next base: position 2,885,750 of record JAWNPG010000023.1, read on the forward strand.
CTTTTAACATTTCTTTTAACTAAGTATTTAAGTTAGTTATTTTATTTATAAATTTTAAATTTCTTTGCTGATCCAAAGGCCCAGAAGGTGCTCGACTAAGAACTAACAGTGAATCTATCAACTTTCCGTTCTCAATTAACTCTTTTCATTTTACAAAATATATTTATATAATTAATATTATACAAATTATTAATTTATTTATAGGATTTTCTTTTTTTTTTTTTTGATAATACATACATAAATTTTACTAAGGGTTTCCTTTCGTTGGGAAACTTTTAAACCACTGTATGATAAATTGACATATATTTATTAATTATTTATTTTTATTCTTATAAGTAAATAAATAATATTTATGAATTAATAATTTAATAGTAATAATTTAAATAATATTTTACATATGTTTCATATTATTTGTTATATTTAAAAAATAAAAAACAACAGCTAATTACATTTTAACAGGCCGCTCTAGATTGAATAAATAATCTAAAATATCTGTGTCAAAATAATACGTAATTTTTAAAGCAATCTAATTATGTATTATTAAGGTTTCTCTAAATATTTGCCAATATTTTTATTATGGCATTTAATTTTGAGACTCTAAATGAAGATTGCATAAAGTGTGTGCACTTGTGTCTCACCTAGGCAGGCCGATTTGCAGCGACGATATTTCTTGGCTGTTGTTATATAAGCAAATTTATTTGTATGCTGTTGGCAGTGTTGCTGTTGTTGCTGCTGCTGCTGCTGCTGTTGTTGTTGTTTGCTTTTCATTTCCGGCCACGTCGACAAATCACAAACAACCAAAAAGGATATTATCTGCAGCAAAACTGTTTCCGTGGCCACACTATCGTCGCTGCGGTGTCCCCAACTCTTTCGGGGCATGCTCTGTCATGTTTATTTGGATAAATAATTTGCAAAACATTTTTCGTTTTTCGTCTTTCGTTTTTCATTGTGTGTTTTCTTAATGATCTTTTAAGTGGTCTCCATTCCACATCAACGACCGCCTGAAAGCCCAGCCCGGCCTGCTAATCTCGGCCAGGCTATCGTCGAGTCGTGCCAGACACCCCTTCGGCCAGTCGAATGTAAATTCTTAACTCACGTGCGCAAATAGAAACCCAAACTAATTTCGGGGCTTCAGTGGAAGACGTCGACACATCGATTTCCAGCACAATTCCGATGCTAATTGGCTGGCCAAATGTTTGCGCCTCCGAGATTTCCACTTGTCATCGCTGACGACTCACTTGAGGCGCTGCTGATTAGGAGCGACGCCGGCAGTTAGCTTCGAAGCGCGCTGCAGGTATGTTTGGAACGGGCAAGAGATTCATTAGCTTTGCGCTGCTAGCCTTGGGCTGTGTTCGCTGTGCCGGCGCGTCGGCCAATCTGACCGAGTTCCTGTCGCACCGCCAGCGGCGCGGACTTATCTTTCAGAACAGCGGCTCCATGAAGTTCAGCATAGGGCCGTCGCTGCCAATCCCCCTGGGCGACCACGTCACCTTTCGCTCCGCGGTCCTCTCGTTCACTCTGCAGGGCGGCACCTACAGCCTGCCCACGACTCCGATTTGGCCCTGGGACAAGTGGGAGATCACCTTCGCCCGATCGCTGCAGCAAATGAGGCGCAACATCGAGCGGCACACGGCCAGCGGAGGCGTTCGCTACGCGGACGACGCACGCCAGCTGGTGTACACGGCACTCGAGGAGTACATGGGCAGGCGGAACAGCGACATGGCTGTGGGCAGGCAATGCCTGCTGCGCTCCATATGCGAGAATGCCCAGGTGCATCACCACGTTGGCATCTTCTCCGAAATACTCGACATTGTGCTGAGGTGAGCAAGCAATTCCAACTGTTTCCAGCCTTTCTTATGCCTCCATTTGACCCTCCCTCCCCCTTCTCTCCGTCCGCCTGCAGTCCGGGAAAAGCCGACTTAGATAACTGCTATCACGATGCCTTTGCGGCTGGCCGGGCGGGTGCCAATTGCCTGGCCCTATTCAAGGCCTGTCCACGTGGCCTCAACTTCCTGGACGAGCTGCTGGTTGCGGAGCGCGCCTGAGGTTTGATTAATTGCAGTTTCGCCATGGATCGATTGGTGCATTGGATTGGACAACAATAAAGTTTTGGCAAATCAAATGCATGTCTAATGCTTCTTGTTGTTGCGACTGTTGCATAATTTGCGATTCTCTGTCAAAGGCGCACGCAGTGAGCATGTGGCATGTGGCATGTGGTATGCGGCATGCGGCGGGCGGAAGGCGGCATGCGGCATGAGGCAGGAAACGGCAATAGGGGCGGCTGCACAAGCAAACGCACAGCACATAAAGCTAAACAAACATTACAGTTTACACGTGGCTACGTCTAATGAAATGAATCGAAGTGGGTATTATTAGGTATTATTGACTATGGGTATTATTGATAGAGATTTTGATTTTCATTTATTTCTTATTTTTCCAAAATCAGGAAAGATTATATCAATTTCTGAATACAACATAAATCAGATTATTTTGGTGTAACTAAATGACAAGCGTTAAACTGGGTCGAGATCTTATTTACTATAACTTTTTGAGGTGAACTTTTACATCTATCTAGTAATAGAGGCTGATTAGATCCAGGTGCACAAAGAACTACTAGCCATAATATGCGATTCAACTATACATTTTAAAATATTTCAATTTTATTATTTTACCCTTGGTCGAACTAAAACATACATGAGAAATCCTTATGCCAACCATCAAAATCAGTTTTACCCTTTATTTTCTGGAACATTGACCTCTAACTATATCAAAATGCAATAGGCAATAGACAAAAACTTCAATATGCAAATACTAAAATGAAACTACTTCAAATCAATTATCCTACCCGGAACGAGCTGCTTCGTAAAACGAACTTGAGATGTGCAAGCCACAAAAACCAATTTTATTATATTATCCTGTGTCGATAATCAAGTTCACGCACTAAAACTTACATGAGAAACCTTTTACGAGCCATAGAAATCAGTTTTTTTGGAAAGTTAACCCCTATCTAAATCAAAATGCAATATAATAATTTTATATATGTAAATACTCACATTTAAATACTCAAATTCAATTAACCTAACCAGAACGATCTGGTTCGTAAACCGAATTTGAGATGAGCAATGAGAAATGTTGAAAATATCAATCGAGAGACATTGACATCCAGCTCACTTTATATAAAACCTATCAAATATTTGTTATAATTTTTGTTTTTTTGTTTTTCCATTTCATGAATTCGCTGTACGCATAAACGTCACAGCCGCTGAATTGTTACCTATTCCTATGCGACATCAGAAGTTCAAATACCGCAAAGTTGCACAACTGCTCCGGCTCGCTCTCCCACTCTTTGTCTCTCTCACCTCTCTCTCTCTCTCTCTCTCTCTCTCTCTCTCTTTCTCTCTGTCTATGCTTACCTCCCTGTCAACATTGTCCACCCAGCAAGCAGCCGCCCCACCATCCACAGCAGCAGCAGCGCTGTTCGCGTTGTCATAATCGCATTTGAATTAGCTGTGCATACAAAACGACAAGCGATAGTCAAACAGGGTGCCTCAACTACAGGCTGCTGCCTATGTGAGGCTTTTGTCTGAGCTGCGCCGCAGCGGAGCACCCAGTGGAGCAGCGATGTTGTCGCTGTTGTCGCTGTTGTTCGCCACCTGGAAAGCCTAATGTGGCACTTAAGACGCATTTATTGTCTGTCTTTCAGCTGTCGTAGTTGTTGTTGTTGTTGCACTTGTTGTTGTTGTTGCATTTCCATTTAATTGAAGCCATTGTTGACAAAATGGCGGTCGCACGCTCGCTGCGCAGCATTTAGCTCGCTCAGCCGCAGGCCTTTCGTGTCGTGGGGGAAGAACGTGCACAAAAGGGGCGTGGCAGCGACATCAGCTTGCAATGGAAAGGCATTGAAAGTAGTTTAAACTGTTTTACTATTAATTCAAGTCGAGTTCATTTCAGATTGGCCCAGCCAAAAATAAAAAAGAAAAGTCACAGATTCAATATTTTACATCCACTGTCAGCGCATCCAAGGCACTCGCGCCTTTGGGGCAGTCGTGGAACAGGCGCAGACAGTCAACGCCCGCCAGGCCCGCGGCGCGAGCTTCCTCGTAGACCTGCTCGAGTTGCGCCTTGCCCGGCCTGCAATGGATGAAGTGAAGCGTGAGGTCAGGTGAGATCGATATCGGTGCGACTTACGTTAGCAGCACGTTGAACAGCTCGGCCATGATGCCCACGTGCTGATCCACCTGCGCATTCTCGCACATGGCGCGCAGCAGGCACTGGCGGCCGCGACCCTGAACACTGCTCTGGCTGTCCATGTAGTGCTCCAGCGCGGCGTAGGCGAAGAGGCGTGTGTCGTCCTCGTGGGAGGCGTCCAGCTGACGTATCTTCTCCTCGAGGGATCTGGCGAACACAGACTCCCACTTGTCCCAGGGGTAGAGCGGCGCCGAGGGCAATGTGTAGCCCCCGAAGTGCAGCACAATGAACTGGACGAAGCTGCGCCACGCGACCGGATCCTGCAGCTGCACGGCCATCACGGGGCCCACCACCAGGCGAATGCTGCCTCCGTTCTGGTAGACCAGCTGATGACGCCTCTGCCGCGCGAGCAAGTAGGCCGTCAGGTTCTGGGCGGGCGCAACCACATCGTAGGCGCAGTGCAGCCCTGGCACCAGGCAGAGGAGCAGCAACAAGCGGATGGTCAAATGCATCACGAGCTGCCACTGCGATTGTCAGTGAAGAATGATCGTTGACGGCCAGCGAAACGATCAGAAGTCCGAATGTGGCTCAATACAAGCAAAATAAATATTTGCGCGCGCAATTAGCAGCTGAATTGGGTTATAAAGTCATCAGGTTTTCGGCGCGGCTCGTACAGTTTGGATAAAATACACTTCTTTTCAGTTATCTGTGTGTGTGTAATGGAATTACACATAAACAGTTCTGTTGATTCCGGCCACTTTTAAACTCAGCACATATTCAAAATAACCGCTCAATAAACCAGAGCTGCCAACTTGAGGAAAATAACATGCCATGCATATTGATTGCTAGACAAAACAATTAAACTCTACAAACAAACAATTTGTTGTTTTTATTTGTCATTAATAACAGCAATGCAAAATTCAAAGCTCAAGCCACAAAATCAGCGCTGCCAACCTTTTTTATATGGGCAGTGTTGTACAATACATCAAACCCACAACATCCACAAATCAGTGTGACCGCGAGTAACTTATGCCAAAATGCGAAATGTGCCGAAAATATTAACAAATGCCAAATTAAACGAATTTCGGCCACACCTTATCGAGCCAGCATTCAACTTCATTAGACATCTGTTTAAAAATTAACTAGAAAAATGAGCAACGAAGCGGCTAAAGCCCAGATCTCCCAGGAAAAAATTGTCGCCCAGTTCCAACAGCTACGGAATGAACAAAGAAACCTGGCCAACAGCCTCAACACGCTGGAAATGGATCTGCGCGAACACAAGTGAGTCAGAACGGACCGCTTAACCTAACCTCGAAAATACATATAAACAACAAATTGTCGCCCTTATTATTGCAAAAGAACTGTGATAGAAACACTGAATGCAGCCGATCCGGACCGCAAGTGCTTCCGTCTCATCGGCGGCGTGCTGTGCGAGCGCACCGTCAAAGACGTCCTGCCCCAGCTGATGGACAACAAGGATTTCATTGCGAAAACCATCGCAACGGTCACAGTGGACCTGAGCAAGAAGGGCGTGGAGCTGAACAAATTCAAGGAGGAGCACAACATCAAAATACGCGGCGAGCAAATCGGCACCGAGGCCTCCAAGGCGGCGGACGCAGAAAACGCCAGCAAATCGGAAAACCGCAACGTGCTAGTCTCCTAATCGAAGGAATACCAAACAGAAGCAAGATGGGAGCGAAGCGTATTTATTGTGTCCATCGAGGTTCTTGTGCGGCGGCACTACAATAATGAATGCATTGATTATGATTCTAATGTTATATGTAATTTTAGCTATAAGGCGCCGTTACTCACGCAAATGTCACTCATCCACGACCCTCCCACATCCCACATCCCACATGCCCCACCCACCCATCCATCCATAATTGTCATTTACTCACATACGCAATCACCACCCTCACCCAGTCGGCCCACAATTAAAACGAAATGAGCTAATTCGAAATGGCAAATGGATGCACAAGCTGAGTGATTTTATTGACGCTGGTAGTCCCGCTTGCCGCCGGACTTGCTCAGCAGGCGCACCTCCTGGATGCAGATGTCGTGGGAGACGGCCTTGCACATGTCGTAGACGGTGAGCGCGGCCACGGAGGCGGCTGTCAGTGCCTCCATTTCGACGCCGGTCTGTCCGCTGCAGCGCACAGTGGCCACCAGGCGCACGCAGTGCTGCTGCTTCAGCAACGTGGCCTGCACCCGCACCGAGGACAGGGCGATGTTGTGGCACAGTGGTATCAAGTGCGACGTCTGCTTGGCTCCCATGATGCCGGCCAGTTGGGCCACGCCGAGCACGTCGCCCTTGGCGAGCTCGTTGGCTGCTATCAGCGCCGTCAGGCGCTCGCCCACGCTCACCGTGGCCTCGGCGCTGGCCGTGCGGGTGGTGTGCGCCTTGCCGGCGACGTCCACCATCTGCGCCTTGCCCTGGGCGTCGATGTGCGTCAATCCACTGCAGTTGCGCAGCTGTGCGAGCTGTGGTTGATGAGGATGAAGCCTGGTCCTGCTGCTGCTTCCGTAGCTGCCTCTGCCGCCGCCGATACCTGCAAGCAAACAGTTCTGGGAGTGGAGTGCGAGCTCTGTGCTAGCCGCCTATGAGTATCATTGGGCGATTCTCCATTTGCGACAGATTCAGCATGCCTGCGTAGGATTGATCCGCCCGTTAATACAGACAACTGCCATGGGATGGGGATGGGGACACTCACCTGCGTGCTGCCGCTTTTTGCGCTGCACTGCGGCGCCTATGAGCTCGACCAGCTGCTGCTCCGTGCAGCCCTCGCTGCGCATGGCGTCGCGCAGCGAGAACTCCTTGTTGCCGAACAGGCACACCTTGATGTTACCGTCGGCTGTCAGGCGCAGGCGGTTGCAGGTGCCGCAGAAGTGCTCGGTCATGGAGGTGATGAAGCCCAGCTGGCCGGCGAAGCCCGGCACGGCGTACGCCTTGGAGGTGTCGTTTGGCCCATTGGGCAGCGCCCGGAACTCCGGCCACCGCTGGCGTATCGCCTGCACCGTCTCGCTGTACGAGATCAGGCGCTCCGTCTGCCACTTGTTGCCCGAGAAAGGCATGTACTCAATGAAGCGCACGTCCACGGGTCGTTCGCGCGTGAACTCGACGAAGTCGCAGATCTCGTCCTCGTTGAAGTCGCGCATCAGCACGCAGTTGATCTGCACCAATGGAGAGATGCTCAGTGAACAAGTTCGATATATAGTTAATCCCAATCAGACCTTTGGTCGGTAGCCCAGCTGGATGGCCAGATCGATGCCCGCTATGACCCGCTCCCAACCCCTGCGGCGCGTTATCTGCTCGAAGCGCGCCTTGCGCAGGGTGTCCAGGCTGATGTTCAGCGAGTCCAGGCCAGCGCGCTGCAGCGGCACCAGGAAGCGCGTCAGCACCAGCCCGTTGGTGGTGATGCCCACGTGCTCCAGCTGGGGCAGCGCCTTCAGCTGTGCCACCACCTCCACTATGTCGCGCCGCACCGTCGGCTCGCCGCCCGTCAGCCGAATCTTGCGCACGCCCTGCTCCACGAAGATGCGCGCCAGGCGCAGCACTTCCTCGGTGCTCAGCAGCTGCGCCTTCGGCTGCAAGGGCACGCCCTCGGCGGGCATGCAATAGTCACCTGTAATAGAGTAGCCAAACTATTTCACCACTGCTTATCAAGCACGGGCACTTCATGCTGGACTGATAAGGCGGGCAGCATGGAAGTGGACTTACAGCGCAGATTGCAGCGTTCGGTGAGCGAGATCCTCAGATATGTGTGATGCCGTCCAAAGCTGTCCGTCAGAGGCGAGCTGGCAGCGGCGCTCTATATACCGATGTCATTCGCACAGATTAATCAAACTCCATTTGATGCCAATTATATGATAATCACCTGCGTGACAGTTGCTTCCAGCGTATTGTTGTCACTTCTCGCGTCCAGTTGTACACCTGTTGCTCCACTCTTTGCCGCCGTCGCCAACTTGTGGAACTGCGAACCGGTTGCCATGCCCGCCGCCTGTCTGAGCTGCGCTGCGCACTGCAGCAGCAGCGGACTCGAGCGTTTCACCAGCAACCGCATTTGATGGACGTTTCTACGCTGTGGCTGTAGTTGGGGCTGTCTATTGTCTGTAATCAGTATTCAATTGAGACGACAGGCAGTTGGGTTACTTAACCTAACACTCGCTGCTGGGGGCTTGCCACTTGAATTCCGCTGTGCCATCAAAACACTCCAATTAGAATCAATTCTGATAAGCGCGCATTTGGACTCGACAATGTGCTTACCTCACCAGCGAAAGCGCTTGTAATTCCCACTCGAACTGCACCGCGCCGGCCAAAGCACGAACAGCAACAGGCGAGAGTTGTTTATAAACTGAACGCTCTGATCATATGGCATTTATAAACTTGGAGCTTTGGCCCGAAAGCTCTGCAAGTCCATCTGCACACAGTCACAGTTGCAGGCCCCATATGTGTGTGAGTGTGTGTGTGTGAGAGAGCATGTAAGTCTAATTAGTGAATGAGACTATTGTCAATCTGCTGCGCTAGCGGGTAGCCCTACTTTATGAATAGATTGCATCTTACTGGATAAATTTTAAAATACAAACTGATGATTATCAAAATATATAAATAAATAAAGATTGAGCTTACAATAAAAATATATCTAAATAAATAAATATTGAGCTTAGAATAACAAAAATAGAATAGATAGATTTCTGAGTGCTAAAATTCTCTGTAACACCTAGTCTTAAATTCTTATTCAGTTTTTATCTGTCCCCTCTTGTACTACGCCAGTGATGTAGCCTTGACTCCAGTGAGATATCCAATTGTATTGACAGACTTCTGACGGCTGAAATAGGAACAACACTCAATCTTTTACTCGTTTAGATTAAAACGAGTCTTTTCTCCAGGGAGATATTTTCTTGTATTGATAGACTTCTGAGAGCTGAAATTCCTAGGAACAAAACACAACACAACGCCCCTGATATATCCAGTGAGATATTAACTTATATTTTTAGACTTCTGAGATCTCTCTTGCTCTTACTCTTAGAGTTTTTATGCGTCCCTCTTGCACTACGCCACTGGCGCAGCGTTTGATCCATTGAGATATTTACCATTCGCTGGGTCAGCTCTTCCACATTTAGTCATCTGCCAACCTCGCCGCTGTTCGGTTCGTCGCTGAGCTGCTGGAGCGTTGTTTATGTCGGCTTCTTCTCGCTTTGTTTATTGTAATTCGGACAGACACATCCACACACTCTCACCATGCATAGCATGCGTCTGTGGAACATGAGGCGGCTCGCGCTGCTGCTCGGCGTCGTCTTCATGCTGTACTTGTTCGTTTTCTCCGGCGGCTATCACAAGTATCAAATCGACGGCGTTATCGAGCATGCCCGACCGGAAGCAGTTTGGGAGTATGTGGCGGACTTCAACAAAATGCGCCTGCTGAATCCCACAATGTGAGTATGCGCCCGCACTGCGGATAGCAACAACTAACTCGGGGTCCGTCCGCCAGCATAAACTTTAAGATTCTGGCTGATCGGGGCCACGCCCACGACTGGCGCTACACGGTACGGTATACGGAGCGGCTGTCGCACTGGCCGCACTGGCTGAACGAGGCCACCGCCCACTATGTGGTGACCAAGTCGCTGCCCGGAGTCCATCCGTCCGCCTGGTCCATCCAATCGACGCACGAGACCTGCTTCCTCGGCGGCAGCTATTGCTGTAAGTCCTCGAGTTCTCCAGGCGTACGTTTCACCGCTTCTCATGAATTGTTTGATTTCTCTCAGTGCACTCGCGCAGCGAGTTCAGTTTCAGCTCCATCGGCGCGGGCACGTATGCCAATGAGAAGATCCAATATCAGTGCCCGCCGTTCCTAGGCAGCGCGTGTCGCCGCGAGCTCGAGTTCCAGCGCCGCGCCGTCATGCACAATCTGACGCACATATTCAAGAGAACTTAATCCCATGGCAAAATAAATGAAATGAAAATCTAGAACTGCATTCTTTTGCTATATGTTTGTATTTCACATTTTAAAATTTCATTGTATTTAATTCTCAACTAAATTAACAAATAGAAATTGTTGCTAAATATTTCAATCAAAATAAAACAATTAAGATACATGGATCCAATGTATACTAAATCGACTATTCAGGCTTGGATAGAACATCGTAAAATATACAAATATATATATATTTTTATACTTGAGTTTTATAAATAATTCATCGACCTGTGAACACACATCACAGTTGAACTGCTGCAGTGCATGCCCCTTATAAATAGGATCTTTGTATTGAAATAATAGATTTAACCAACACAAAGTGATTTCCTATCTCTTAAAAAAAATATATATATATATATAAAATTGATTTGTTTCTGCGCTACTTCCATTAGAGAAGTCTTCAGAGGAGTTTGGTTGGGTTGTTAGACAATGGAACTAGATTATGATGAGTGTTGATAATTGTCTTCGCTCGACTCGCTGCATAGTCTTGGGTCTCTCGAGTCTTTTAAATAGATCACGTCGTCAGCTTAAGGTCGAGTCACTTGTCCAGCTCCAGTCGCTTGCGCTTCTTGGATCCAGCACTGCGCGCCAATCGAGCGCGGTCCGCCTTCTCGGCTGGCAGCACCGGGGTGCTAGGCGCGCTCTGGGATTCACCTGAGATCGCAGTGCCGAACCAGCGGGTCAGCTTCGTGGCTTGAGTGGACTTCATCTGCTTGGGTGACTTGCGCAGCATTTGGCTGGATTGGGTGCGCTGGCCAGCATCCTCCGAGGCGCCACTGGAGCTGATCAGATAGTTGGTAATTTTGTTACGCTGCGCCAGCTGCTGCTGATGCACGGGCGACACGTTCCCCGTGGAGTCCACTCGCAGGCGACTCCCGAATTCGCCATTGTTGGTTATCTCGAAGATGTCGTCGTCCAGCAGGGAGAAGCGCCGCTGTGGCAGCTGCTGCTTGGGGCTGGGCAGGTCCGGAAGCAATTGGACACCTGGCTCGCTGTCCTTTGCCTGATGTGGCTCGAACATCTTTTCCAGAAGCTCCAGGCAGGAGCGCTCGCGCTTCTTCTTGGCCGGCATGCCTGCAGCTGTCTTGTCATGCTGCTGCTGTGGCTGCTGCGGCTGCCTCACCTCGGAGCCAAATATCTTGAAGCCCTCGAATGGCACCGGCTGCGCGAGCGTCACTTGCGACGCCTCCGAGCAATTGCTGAATATGTCAGGGGATTTGTTCACCGAGCCGCGCTGCTGAGCCAGCAGGAGGCCGAACCGGGAGGTGGTCGGCTGGGGCTGCTGCTCCTTGGCAGGAGCTGCACGCTTCCTCTTCAACGCTCGCGTGCGTCGGCTTTGCGATGGCTGCGAGCTCTCGTCGTAGGAGCTATTGATCACCACGACATCTGGCTTCTGCTTGGGACTAGGTACGATAGCCACCTCGGAGTCGCTCAGCAAATTCAGGTTGATGGGCAGCAGCAGTTGGGTTGCCGGCGGTATGTGCGGCACCCGAAACTCAGGCAGCTCCAGAGCCTCAAGTTCTGCAAGGTTCTCTGGGAGTTTTTGTGCGCACTGCAAATACGAGTTATCGGAGAGCATGGAACCGGAGCTCAGTACCTCGGGTGTTGCAGCGGGTGCAGCTATCACGGTTTTTGAGCTGGTGTTTTCGATTTTCTTATGGCCCCGAACAGAGCTCGGCAGGTCGGGCGAGCCAGCTGGCGAAGCTGTTAAGGTTTTTGGACTGGCCTTGCCGTTTCCTTCATTTTTCGGGACAGAATCCGGTACCTTTAATTTGGCAGCAGGCAGAGTCTTTGCCGTTTTGGGACTCACTTTTGCATTCTTTTTGGTGCCAGGCAATGAGTTCAATTTATCGGAAAAATGTTCCTTTCCCGCTCGACTTCTGGTCGACCTTTTGGTCTCTTGCGGTTCCACTTTCATTGGTGTTGACTTGGACGTCTTAGACGTGGCTGCAATCTCTTGTTTCACTGCATACTTCTCTTTGCCCTTGCTGCTTTTGGGGGTTTGATTTGTGTCGGGATTGCGTTTCTTTTTCGGTGTGCCTTTCTTTTCGTAGTCCAGCGACTTCATCTGCGTCATGTATTTGCTGTACGGCCGTGAATCGGCGGAGCGCGTCAGTCTCTGCATTCCACGTGTCTGCCTAGGTTGTACGTCAATGCATTTCTTTCCATTGGAGCGTGCGGACCTGGGTTCAGTTTTGGGCGTAACTGACATCGATGCATCATTTTTGGGCGTTTTCGGCTCAGGTTTTGGAGGTGACCTACGCTTAGCCGGGGTATCGGGGGACCGTTTAGACGAAGCCTTGGTTGCTTTTCTCGTCTCTTCCGATGGCTTCGGGGGTTCTGTGGACTTGCTTTGGTGCAAGGATGTACGCTTTAGCCTGACGTTCAGTAGTTTTCTTGTTTCCTTCGATGTATTAGGCTGCGACTCTTCTGTCTCCGATTCGGTGAGTTCCGCTGACTTTGAAGCTTGTGCCCGTTTTGTGTATTTACGCTTGGGAGGTGAGTTTGAAGCCGTTGGCGTCGACTGTGACGTCCCAATAATTTCACAATCATCGCTGGAAAGCAATACCACATTACTGCACCTCTGGTTCGCATGGGCATCCATATCCACTTCCACCTCGGGCTCTGACTCGGATTCAAATACCAATGGCTCCATTGCAATCACATCATCGCTATTCTCAGACAGCGAGATCTTATCTGGCTCCATGTGTTGCGCCAACTGTCGTTCCCGCTGCAGGCTCAACAGACACTCGAATATCTCGTCGGTGTCCCCAGTAGAGCGAACGTCTGATGTTCCCGACTCTATTGTTGAGCCATTTATTGTGCTATTGCTATTGTTCTCGGCCAGCCAAAGAGACAGATTCCGCCTGTACTGCTCGGCCGACACAAGAGGCAGATAAGAATCGAACTGATGGCGATAACGACGAAGGCGATAATCTCTGCAAGTAAAATTTTTAATGTTAATAACTTGATTAGAGTAGAGGGATTTCGAAATGCAAATCAAAAACTAATCATAGCCATCAAATAAAAACAAATATATATATAACAACATTAATCGTTTGAATTACTGTTGAGGTTCACCAACTTGATGTATTCGCCAAGGATACCCCGCTGCTTATAGTACTCCTCGAGATCGACGCGCTTGCTTAGCACCTCCTTGACATCTGGAAGGTGGAACTTGCTCTCGAAGCTCCTAAAGCTCTTGAATTGATGATCCAAACAGCCTCCCAAATGCATCACCTTATAAAGCAGTTTAACGTCGGACTGGAAAGATGATAGCGTTAATATGTTTATATTCTTTATATTTTCAATGCTGTTACCGTTACGTCCACGCTGGAGATCACAATGTTCACTTTGCGCTCGAATTGCTTCAGCAGCATGGAGGTGCAAAAGTTATTATTTAATGTATAGCCGCGATGATCCACTATGACGTAGTCAAACTGCAACTTACTGAGATCGCCTATGCTGCGAAGTACGCTCCACTTGCTCAGATAAACGCTATGCGCCGTCTCTGTAGTGTCTACAAAACAAACGTGAATCAGATCATATTATCTTATGTAAATGATGTGGAGTTTGTTTCCTACCATTGACATCCTTTATAACGTATACGGGCAAATCTGAGAGGACACCGAGGTGAAACTGCCAGCCTGCCAGCAACTGATCATCGTTCTGCAACACAATTAGCGTCTTCTTGGCCGTTCCCAGCCCACTTAACAGAGCCACAACAGACGCTGTCTTGCCCAAACCGCTCTCATCGTTCAATATGCAAAACTCTTGTTTGGACAGCCGTTTATAGAGAAAGCGCACTGCTTCCAGTTGAAAGCACTTTAGGTACTGCGTCGTTTGGCTGGGAATCAGCACGTTCTCGGAGACGCGTAGTTCCGCTGTTCGCTCTGAGACAAAGTGATACATTTGCCTCTTTTTCGACCTATTTGTATCTGTGCTGTTTCAGTGGACGTGGTGCAGCGCCAAATAGATTGCCACGAGAATGTAGAGCAACTTAAGGTATGAAAATATCAGAAACATTGAAAACGAGCCAATTATCATCCTCTTGGACGTCAACGGCCCATCGACATATTCAGTATTAAATATATCCACCAAGTTATTATTGTTATAGTTATTGTAGACGATATGCATGTGTGGAGCAATGCAGCAGGTAGACGTTGGAAAAAAGGCGCGTATCATGCGGGCGGGAAAAATGTGTGTTCCTGTTGTGCTTCGTCTTCTGCTGAGTGTATTTGGCATTAACTGGAAATTTTAGAAAAATATGTACGTACGATTTCAATATTAAATGTATTTTATAAACGTATTTTAATCACAAGAAAAATTTGCTGCTCTTGTTGTGTACCTTTTTTCGCGGCTTGCAACACTGAACTTGGAACACGTTAGAGATGAACGATGTACACAGCTAGAGATGGACCTATTAACAATATTTTTTATGAGACAGGATGATCATCCAAATTAATTTAAACCTCTATTAAAATACAAATATCCGAAGTACCTAACTTAAATGATCATTGCTATTGAATTCAGTATCTAAATATTATGAGTTGTCTATGTGGCAAAAATCTATCACAATATTCAATACAAATTACTCGTTAGTAACTATTCGTTACTTCGGTCTTGGTACTTTACAGTTACAGCTACAATTCAACAAGTTTGGACGCGCTTCATAGCAATTGAATTAAAACTAAAGCATGGTCGCCACCAAAGATAAAGCGCCAAATGCGAAAAGAAAACACGTCGAGGATCCTCTGACACCAACCACAGCACCTCCACCTGCCAAACAGCGAATGGTAGTTACACCCTGGCGTGACACGTGCGTTTAACCCATATACCTGCTCGAGAAAAGTTTTTTTTTAAATTTAACCTATCCATTTTTAGCACAGAGTTTAGCTCTGTATACGACTGGTTATTTGGAAAGCAGACGTCGCCTGCAAATCTCCGCAAGGCTCTGAGCCATATGCGAATATGGAACCTGCGTCGGGGCAACCTCTGTCCGGCGTCCGTGCTGGCGACGTCCGTGCTGGTCAAGGCGCAGCTGGAGGATAAGGAAGGCAGCAGCAACATCCAGTCAACATATGCCAGCGCCTTTACGCGCTTCTTCAACTTCATGTCTTCAATCATGCAAAACTACAACATGGCCAGTATGTATGCCACGGCGCAGCAGCTCGGCCTGCAGTCCTTCATCGTGGACTTAAGGCATTTGTGCGCGCATGGGCAGGAGCTGCCGCCTGTGGTCGTTCTGCGACACACAGCCGCCCACTGCTTGGAGTGGCTGCGCACCTTTTACTGGCTGCCACAGAAGGAGAGCCTGAGTAATTTGGATGCGCCAAGGCTGCAGCGCAAGGATGTGCTCAAGTTTGAGAATGAGCTTGGGATTCTCTTTGAGATGTTTGACTTGGCCTTGGACTGCGAACTGAACGGGGCACAGAAGCTGAAAATGATCAGTAAACTAAAGACCAGTGCGGAGTTCAACAAAATTCGAGTTTATTGTTCTGCAAGAAAGCTGAAGAGCACAAAGGAAATCCTGGATACTGTGGTCAGTGAACTGGGAGCAGCTGTAAAACGCCAGAATTCTGCAATGAAAGATTTGCTCGACATTTATATGGCGGGTGTACTCAAAATGAACTATTTCCTTGGCTCAGGCCTCGCGCACAACGAGAGCGAGGAGCTCGTCATTGAGGCTACCCAGGGCCTCTTCCGACTGCTGGCCATGCAGGGCTACATTGAGAATATGTTTGTGGCCTTCGTGCAGTTATCAGAGAATGTGAATGAAAGTGACGAGAGGCGGCGAGGCGCGAGCTATTGGGCCACAAAGATGCTACAGACTTTTGGCATGCTGTGCCGGATGAAGCGTATGTACAAAGAGGAATTGGATTTGGTAAGTACCTGAAAGAGATCGTCGCAATTTCTACAACGTTTGCATTATTTATAGAACTCCAATTTGAAGGCAGTAGATTTTACGACACTCAATAAATCAGAGATATCAAAGACCATGCGTCGTCTGCTGATTCACTCGGGCGTAGATCGGACTCTCACATTGGTCTTTGGCGAATGTCCAAAGAAGCCTCGCTCTTGGGTGTTTGAGCGGGAATTTCTAATGAACAGACTAGGTCCCTTGAATAAATACTCAGCGCCAATCTTGCAGGGGTAAAATGAATGCTAAAATTAATTAAAAACATACTCTTAATGTAGATATTTTGTTTAATATTTCAGTTTGCTGCCTCTTGTGGTTCCGCCTCTAACAGACGAACAGATTGAAGATTTTACTAAGCTCTGTAGCGTTAAGATGCAGGCTACAAGTGAAGCAAAACCGCTTGATACTGAAAGTCCCTCTGCAGTTGCTGCCAAAGAAGATAGTTCAAATAACAAGGAAATTGAATTTGGCATATGGAAACTCGATGAAGGTTAGCAACGATTTTAACTAGAACTTACGCAGTTTTAACAAAATTTTTGTAGATAACACCTGGTCTAAATGTGCTCTCGGAGTTCTGCCACAAAATGCAAATCAAGTGGATTTTTTAAAATAGTGAAAAAAATAAATAAATAAAGAAATAGAAAAAACCATTTAAACAAATTTTAAGTTCAGTCATTAACCATACAACAACACATAGACTGGACATCGGTACAAAATTGCGCAGAGCTCGGAATTTGTGTCGTGGGTCCCAGACAACTTCGTATTTGCTCGGCTCGGTTACTGTAGGTCCCGAAAAAAAAATAGCGCGAAGCAGAATCATTCTGCTTCAAGACATCGGCCGGACGACAGCGGACAAAATTGAAATTTGCTGTCATGCGATTCCATTTCTTTGCTGCTGAGTGAAGAGTATGCCGAATTCTTGAAAGCGTTTGCCAAGCACAAGCAGCAGCTCCCGAAAATTGTAAAATTTGTTCTTCAAGAGCTCGCATTTCTTCCCTACTGAGCAGGTATACCACATTGATGAATGGGCTTATCATGGCTCCTGCAAAATGTTGAGACTTTTACTATTATTTGTATGAAGGGTATGAAAGCGTTGGTTCTGAAAATTAAAACAAATTGATTATGATTAATCTTCTATTTGGAAAACAAGGGTGGGCGAGGGAAATCCATTTACTATCTAAAGTTGAAAGTTTTGAACAAAAAGGGCTTCAATGCTTCTTTAATACTCCCTCTGCAATTCTAATGCAAAATCATTCACGAAATTAAAAGCCCGTGGTAGGCGCACGCCAATGCTTATGTAATATGAACACACACACATTTGCATATAAATGTTCCACAGGCAGCAAGAGCGACTACAAAAACATATTCGTTAAGCGCACCAACGCTTTCATACCCTTAAAAAGGTAAAACCCATTTTGAATTTCCATTCAAATGGAAAAATTAACAGCTCTGGTTAGTGGTTCAGTTAAACTATTTTTAAAAAAGGTTTGGCGCGAATTCTGCTTCCTGTATTTTTAACATTCTCAGCGATTTTCTTGATATCGTTTTTCAACACTGGCACTATTCAACCCACAAAATTTGTTTATGTTTTCGCAATCACAAGACCCAAGAATGGATTTCCAACGAAGCGATGCTATTCTTATGGAAATATTGCAGGAGCGCAAAACAATCATTGGCTTTTTAGACGCAATTTTTGGTTTCTTGAGACGCAAGTAAAAATATCATTAAGTAATAAAAAGGATAAAATAAAATTAAAGTGTTTTGTAGCACCGATTTTTATCACACCAAGAAGGATGCATCCGACCAAATCGGGTTCCCCAAGGGTATGCGGGATCAAATTCTATATGGCGCCATGCAGCGCTATGACCCTGAATGCTGGCTGCAAACAATGACAGCTGAAAGCGGCATAGAGGATACTGGGGAGAATGCGCCGCCCGCCGCACAAGAAATCTGCGTAGAGACTACAGAAGAAAAACCAACGAAGAGCGATCTGACAAAGCTAACTGAGAATGTGAGCGACCTAAGTCGTCCGTTTGAGGCTGTTGACTATAAGAATGGCGCCGTGTTCGAGCATCACTGCTGGTCTCAGACACTAAAGGATTTGGAAGTGCAAGTTAAACTTCCACCCACTCTAAGAACTGCCAAACAACTGTCCATTGATATCAAAGCGCAGCAAATCAGGGTGAGCAGTAAGAGTACGCCGGAACAAGTAATCCTGGAAGGCACACTCAGTCGGCGTATAAGGCAGAACGAAGTCATGTGGTCCATAGAAGGCGGCAGGTTGCTAATCTGTTGCGGTAGGTATTCCAAACAAATGTCGCAGCAAACCTAAATTACCTGTCTCCGTAGACAAGGTAAAGGAGCGATGGTGGGAGCGACTCTTCGAAGGCGACAGCGACATAGATATAAAGAAACTTGACTGCGAGCGCTACATAGATGAACTGCCCGAAGACTCGCAGGCGGTCATTGAGAAGCTGCGCGTGCAACAGATGGAAGCGGACCAGCAGCAGAGCTCCTTGCGGACTACAGACCCGGAACAGGCCAAAACTCTAGAACGCTTGCGTACAGCGTGGGATGCGGAAGGCTCTCCCTTTAAAGGACAACCCTTTGATCCGTCGGTGGTGCGGATGAGTTAGTATTTTATTAGTTCCTTAGGTACATACATAGAGTTGAGATACTAAAACATGTACATTATTTTAATTTAAATTGTGGCCAGGAGAGCTGATGCTAAACTGCATGTTAATGGCGTCCTTAATAAGCTTTCAACTCTTGCTTCTTGAGCCGCAGCTGCTTACTTTGGTAGGCGACATCAGTCGGGTCTGCGGACCAGGCCACGTACATGTAAGTAGTGAGGAGCATAGCGAGCACCAGCCGATCAAGGCTCATCACGTTGGTGACAAACAGAATGAGGGTGAATCCCACAAAGGACGGATGACGAACATGCGTGTAAAGCTTGCGCAGCTCAATCGACTTGTATGCAATGGGCTCCGCGTAGTTGTGTAGATCATAGTAGGTCTGCTTGATGCCAAGCAACTCGCCCAGATCCATTATGAAGCTGCCTCCGTAAATTACAGTCCAGCATATGCCATGGGTTATAGCAAAGGCCCACCAAAGCGGGATGCTGTCGTCCACATTAATCTGCCAGAGCACAATCGATTGAGCAGGCAGCCAATTTTTCACCAGGTACTAAACGGATAGGAAGCATATGTTTATGTATACAGAACTCGAGGTCTATTATGCTGTGTATACGTACATGTAAACAGAGCGATGACGTCAGGGTATAAATAGCTCGCTCTGCTGGAGCCAAATGCAATTTGCGCAACAGATTCTTCACAATTGCTGACTTGAAGAAGCTATGCTGAAATATGAAGCCGATTATGTAGAGGGTATCGAATACAATTGGCCCATATGCGGTTTCCAAACGCGACTTATTGTCCAATAAATTGAAGATCCAGGTGTGCGCTGCCGAAACCGATCGTGGCTTGGAAAGGAACAGTGTAAATTTTCCGACCACATAAAACGTGTAACAGAATGTGAGTAAGGAGGCAAGGAATAAAATAACCTTTAAAAATGAGGCCATTATACGTGTGCTTCGATTTAATATTATAATAATATAATTAAAAAAAAGAGCACAGACAAAATCGTAAACAATTTATGGCGTCAGTTGCAAAGAGTATTAAAGTGTTGGGAAACGTTTTTAAATTGGCAATGGATGACAATTGGCAGCTCACCAAACAATCACAATCAGCTGTGTGTGTGCGTCCCCCAGTGATTGGCAAGTGTGGCTTTGAAACTGACGTCAACAATTATTTAGTTATTTATTATTTTCCTTAATAAGTAAACATGTTTACACTCTGGACACTGATTGAAGCTTCGCTGCTTTGCCTAAATGCAGTTTGCATATTGCACGAGGAGCGCTTTTTGGCCAAATGTATGTAATTTCAGGATGATATTTGTACAACTGATCTGAAAATTGTACATTTACAGTTGGCTGGGGGCGACAAGCCGGTCAACAGGATTTTGGAGCGCCTAGCGCTAAGGATCAGGTTTTAAATCTCATTCGTTCGATCCGCACAGTTGCCAAGAGTGAGTAATTATATATAATCATACAGATATGCATAAAACAAAGCGAACATGATTAACACGTGTCAATATTTTTAATTTTTCAGTACCACTGATATTTCTTAACGTAATAGCGATTATATTAAAATTGTTACTTGGGTAAAACATAAAATCTATTGTAATAAATGTAATAGTAATGGTTATCGGAAAATTTGCAATTATTATCCTATGTGCTGATTTGACTTGCGCTGCAGCACACACTTAACACGGTTCTCTAGCGTTATGCTGTACGCGTCCAACTTGTAAGCAGCCGCCTCCAACTTGTCTACGGTGTCCGATATTTCATCAATTTGCTGCATTAGGGGTGCCAATTGTTGGAACTTGCCGCAGAGCTCGTTGGTGGAAACGTTCAGGTTCTCCGCGATTTGACGCATGTCTTTGTACTTGGCTATGGTTGCCTTGTTCATTTCCTCAAGCAACTTATAGTCTTCTAAAGGTGCATTGAGTTCGTGTGTGATATATTCCTCAGTTTTTTGGAACATCTTCGTGGCCAGTTTGGTGAGATTTGGGTCATGGGCGTGTGCCAAAGCCTCGAAACTGGATGTTGAAGTCGACAGCGTGGGTCCTCGCATTGGTGAGTCAAGTTGTGGATTGTGATCCTGGTCCTTTGCTTGGGAAGTGTTAGCAATTGTAGTTGGCTGCTCTTTCTCCATGTTGCTTGCCAAATTTTCCAAAACAATTACATCAACAGCTGATGTTTCCGACTTGAAGTGAATGCCAACGGCATCTAACACTGCGAACAGCGAATGCACGCGTATCGTTTTGAATGGCTAATATTGTGGCGCTCATAAAGTTTGTGGGTTTTCCTTATCGTTATGGGATCAGTTGCGTTTTACCTGTTCTCAAGATAACGCAAAATAATGTCTTCGCAAAATAGTGAGCTGAGGCTTAAGCATCTTTTTGATGGCGGCGAATGGAACGTATACGATCCGAATGTATTAAACTTGGGGGTCGGTGCTCCAGGCACTGATCTATTGGAGCCCTGTTGTGATATTTTCCAACAGGCTACTGACCACTGTTTGGTTAGTATTGAACTATTTTTATACTAACCACTCTTCAATGTTGTTCTCAACGACCTTTGGTTATGCCTAGAAAAATGAGAAGGAGGTCAACCAATCTCTGATATTTCAATATGGACCAACAAATGGTACTCATGAAATACGCAATGAAATCGCCAAGTACTTAACCGGAATGTATGATAGCCCTGTAAAGAGGTAATTATGATGACATAGTACAAAAATTGCTCAATTGTAACTATGTCCACTTTCAGCGAAGACCTGATAGTCACAACTGGTGCGAGTCAAGGTTTGCATTTCTTGCTTTCTACTGTGATCGACTTTAATGGCTTTATATTCGTGGATGAGTACACATATATGATTGCTCTGGACAGCATGAAGCATTTCACGAGTCTTACGATTGTTCCTCTTAAGCTGAATGATGACGGGGTGGACCTTAACGATCTGGAGACACAAGTAAGAGATCGGCTCTTCAAATCTGAGAACAAGGAGTTTTGGGCCATTTACTATACGATACCCACATATCATAATCCTACGGGCATACTGTTCTCTCCATGTAAGTATAAAATGAGAAAAAAGTTAGCTTTTATTACTCAACTCTTCTTTTTGTTCATTATCTTCTCTGCTAGCTGTTTGCCGTGGAATTGTGGAGCTGTCACGCAAATACGATTTCTTAGTAGTGTGCGATGATGTCTACAACATTCTTCATTATGGCAGTAAACCTTTGCATTCGCGTCTTCTGTCTTATGACACGTTTACAGATGCGGATTACGTCGGCAATGTCGTTTCCAATGGCAGCTTTTCTAAGATTATTGGACCCGGCGTGCGCCTGGGTTGGTTAGAAGTGCCTCCGCGACTTAAACCGCAGCTTCTTCGCAGTGGGATCATTAACAGTGGTGGTTGCTTCAATAACTACACTGCTGGAATTGTTGGCAGTCTATTTGAGCTGGGACTGGCGCAACCGCATATTGAACGACTCTACGCTGCGTACAAAGATCGGATGTTGGCCGTCAACGCGGTACTAAGTTCCGAATTACCCAACAGCTGCCGATTTGTGGCGCCTTCTGGCGGGTACTTCATTTGGATACGCTTGCCGGACCACATGAAGGCTTCTGAGTTTCTGGAATACTGTTTGGAACATGAGAAGATTACATTCATTGCTGGTTCACGATTTGCCGTTGAGGAGGGTAAGGGACAGCAATACTTTCGTATATCCATAGCTTTTCACAAGAAAGAAAAACTTGTGGATGGGACTAGGCGTCTGTGTCTGGCTGTGAAGGCCTTTATAAAGTCTGTTAAAGAAACGTGAGCTATTTTCGATTTTATAATATGGCAAAATAATTGTAATTCATTGTTTGTTATCGTATTTTAAATAATGCTTAAAAATATACGACTTAGAACTTAATCATCTATACAGTTATAAATTATGAACATGTGTATGTAAAAATTTTTGGGCACAATGCTTAAAAATATCACAAATTTGATACGTGTTTTTTACAAATATTCATGTTTAACTTTACGAATCAGTAGTTTACATGCAGTCCCTCGGAATAACACCCGTTTATTTTCAATCGGGCTAAGAATGTTAACCGATATCGTGTTGGATATTGAGTGCATAATACTTTGCTTGTACGACAATTGCGTGGCGGCAAATTCGAAGGAATAAAATATAACAAATATAGTATCTAAACATAATTGTAAAATAGCCAACTATTCGGTGAATGTGAGAACGATCTCCTTGAGAGAGGTATACGTGCCAATAACTAGACCCAGAATGCCGACAATAATCAGCACAAAGTTGCCTAAAAGAGAGAAATATGTAATCATACATTCATCAGAGAGGATCCAGATCATATACTCACTTAACAGCAGCCAGCCCTTGGCCAGTCCAGTAGTCTCGTACCAGTGCGTGGATATCTGAATCAGAGCGGGAAAAGCCAGGCCCAAGGCGGATAAGCACAGAGCACCAAAGAGCGAAATGAAGAGCTCCAAATTGGGTATGGCCACGGCGAGCAGAACTACACGATCATCAGATTCTTAATGTCTTTATGTCTTAGAATATTGTCCAGCTACTTACAAGTGATCAGCACAAGGCCGGTACGCACGGCATACTCCCAGAAGAGCTTGTTACGCTGGGGGCCCAGCTTCTTGCCTACATAATCGTTCCATGTGATATCAATGGCCACGTAACAGGCCAGACCGTGTGTGATATAGATGGCAAATGCCAACATGGCCTTGACGCATTGCGCTGGACTGCAGAAGAACATGAGACAATCGAGAGTTTTGTTCAATAAGATTATTTTCGTTTAACTTACATTTCATGTTCCGGTAGATTCAAAGTGATGGAGCCCAGTACACTGGAACCGTAATTCAGATACCCGAACAAGCCCATGCCCACGTACAAGAAAACAATCCATACCATGGACACATTCAGAACGCCACAGGAGCCTCCGAACTTGTGAGGAGTTTTCATTTCGTTCTCAAGTGGCAAAATGACGCCAATAGCCTCCAAGGCGAACAAAACCGTTCCAAAGAACAATGGGAAGTTCTCCAACTTGCCAATGGCATCTTTGCCCTCAGTTGTAATCGGCTCCCGGAATATGTAGTAGCAAATGAAGGCAAAGGATATCATTGTTATGAGATTCGCCAGTGTGGAGAAGGGTGCGAGGTACTTCAGCTGGCGTACCCAATTAATAAGTATTAGTGGTACCAATATGATAATCATGCAAAGGCGCACGTCGACGTTTGTTTCGTAGACTGCATCAACAATGGATTTAATGTTGGACGCAACGAACACCACGTAGACACAGCAAGTGCCCAGTTGGTAAATCAGCAGGAATACATTCACTACGGTGCCTATATAGGGTGCACAGGACTTAAAGAAGGATGGGCCCTCGCCCAGTGCTGTCTCCGCCACAGCTGGATAGTTCATACTGGGCACCTGTGGGTAAAATACAGTCAGCAGAACTTCCAAGAGATACAATTCGGAATCAACTCACCTTCTTACGCCGACACAGCTCATACTCTGCCTTGACCAGCTGGTGTATACAGTATGTGCATATGAAGCCGATCACTATGGTGCCAATGGACCCCGTCACATAGCCTGAGTTGCGAAACGCATTTGGCATGGCCAGAATACCAGTGCCCAGAGAACCCTTCAACAAATGGAATAAAGTTTCCCAGTTTCTGTTGATGGATGGATCAATAGAAATATTAGAATGGAGTGGACTTTGTATTCCTGTCAAATTTACGTTGTGGGATGCGGAACATCACGATGCTCATAGGGATTGTAGTCGGGATCTTTCGCAGCACCCTTCTCAGCTAGCTCCAGTGAGTACTTGTTGCTGCTCTGCTGCTTAATGTTGTCCACATGATCACTGACAAACGCCTGATTATTGTGTCCATTTTTACTCATGGCTGACAAGGAGATAAAGAGAGAAAGCTATATCATAAATATTAAATAGTAGAAGGGTAATTTTAGTGTTATATATGGAGAGAGCTTATATCTCTATTAATTTTTTAGCAACTGCTTATCCAAAATTGATTGTCTTCTGATCGTCTGCTTCAGCCACTTACTAACACTAATGCTGACTCAGTATTTATGAGCCCTACCCTCTTCAAACGGGCTACTATATTATATATGACACATATATTATATCCAGTTTATTTAAAAATACATTTGTAGGATCTTTGCCCAGAGAGTATAAAGACTTTATCGCATGGTTGTTAAATGGATTTCTCGGTATTTTCGGTTTTGTAAAAATGCTTGTAACTGGCGGAAGGAGTGGTGACAAACTCATAAATTCTTAATCAGGACGACAAGCTGAGTCGGTATAGCCATGTCCTTCCTACAAACGTCCGTCCTTATGATCCGATTTCATAAACCAGGAAAGCTGGCGACTTGAAATTTTGAATATATATTCATGTATATGATACGCAGTATTTGTTAAAATATTTTAAATCGATAGCTCAGCCCATATTCTTCTTATGATAATCGCTGAGATCATAATTCCTATTTATATATGCTAAGCAAGGCTTAAATACGACAAAAGCTAGAGATACACCTCCGCCTTCATATCCATTTTATTATCTAACTCTAAATATTTGTTTAATAAAACTAGAACAAAAGTTATTCAACAATTTATTTTCCTCAGTAAAGTCACTGCGGAAGAGGTGTGCTTAGAGTATCTCCTAGTCGTGTACTTCCCATTTAGGCATTCTTACTTATACTCGCTGCTGTATATTATACCATTATTTAATTTCTGACACTCCATAGAGATCGTGATCTATCTAAGAGCAGCAAATGCAGCTGAAAATAGTCTGACATATATCTAAATTAAAAGCAGACCCAGGGCAATGTCAAGTTCAGTGTGACGGAATCATTGCCCCCGTCAGCAGAGCCGTATCAGGGCACAGCGACTCTATTGTGTGTGTGTGTGTGTGTGTGTGTGTGTGTCTTTGAGTGTGTTAGTGAGTATAAAACAGAAAGAGAGGGAGAGAGTGTGTGTGGCGATGTTATGTGTGTATATATAACATCGCCAACTTGTCGCAAATGAAACGTGCTAACGTTTTCTAATTGCAGCCAATTTTACTGTCACTTGTAAGTGGCTTTGGCCTGTACATACATTGTTGTGATTTCATTTAGCGTTCGGAATAGCTGAGCTTAGCTGTTACCCCTTTTCAAAAGTAGGAAAAGAAAACTTTCTTGTTATCTACTCATCTACAAGCAAGCAATAATTGCCTATGGCTTAATTAGAAAATATTTTCGTGTGACATGCACAATTTGACATTTTATGGCCCGCTATTAGGCACAAGATCTCAGCTGAGATAAAGTCAAAATCTGAGACGAAAATTCCCGAATGCTACAAATACTAAATTTGGTCAATCTTAATATCTACGGACCTATGGCAATTTTTCCGGTTTTGAGAGCAATTGCTATATTTAATTATACTAGTTGACTTCGCGACTTTCACATACACATATATATTTCTATATTTATATATATATACGCTATACTGTGATTCGGTTGAATGAATGCCTGCATAATGTATGTATATTATTCGAAACATTTCCAACTGCACTGACTTACATAACTGGCGAAGGCAGAAGGTCATTGTAAACTGATTCATCGATCAGTTTGTCTCGAATTGAATAATTAAATGATCATACTACAATGTGCTGAGCAACAAATTTTTGACACCCACTTTGGTACGGAAGCTGAAATTATGCATAATTTCAAGTACAGCTAGTTTGTTTTTTGTTCTAACCCGCGGTTTGAGGTACGCAGCAATCAGGTCTGAGGTATGCGGAAGTCATAAAAACAATGTAGCCAAATGACTACGGCAATTCTCTTTGAGTGCAAATCTTAACACACTCCGACGAGCCAAAGGCATTACGAATGCTATGAAATACTAAGGATAGAGAGAGATTAAGAGTTGACTTTAGAGGTTATATTCAGGAGAAACTAAGCGTTATGACTTTGTACAAACTCTGATAAACTGAGGAACTTAATTAGTAATTCTATAAAATGGATACATTATGAGAATAACTCTTTGTAAAAAGTAATTAGAATGCTGAACGTTAGACGAACAATAGAAAGGAAAGAATAGACCTAGTCAGCATCTAAAAATACAAATATAATAACTTTCTAATCTACAGATTACGTATGCCCATAATATTGATATTGTTATTTTTTTTATTTTATTTTCATGTTGTGCCTTTTCAAATAACGTCACTTATTTCTAGTTGTTGTACCTAATTTCGCATACTTCAGATAATTTATTCATCAATAATTTATGCGAAACTTTACTAAAATAAAGCAAAAGAAAAACCTCATAGTTTGTTTTATTAATGAACTGCAACCGGTTCAAACTGGATGCGTGCTGTCTTTCGCACCGAACCTTTTGGCCAAAACTGAGAGGCAAGAAAAACTTGTATGCCGCCAGCCAAAGACCCAATACGCTTAATAAATTCCATTTGACAAAACACAAATCAGACGCGATTTTGCCTAAATACGCAATACCATTCAATGCAAATTTGCCATCGATGAATAAAATAATAAGTAGAATAGCAAAACAACTTTCAGCAATTATTAACAGCACGTGAAATACTATAATAAACGAAAATGAACTATATGTATGTTCACCGAAGATCGAATACTCTCGTTTTTTAATTGGTGATCAAGCTATAGAGAACTAAGACTTACTTGGGCTCGTTATTTATAAGTGCATCAAACTTTCATTTCAAATATAAAATATAACGGTTTCATTAAGTTTATATCTGTTTATACACAAATGTTTCTTCGTCTTATTTCTGTTGACCTTGTCCCTAACTTGAACTAATATGATTAATATATAAGGTCCATGATGGGCGTGGCAAATAACAAAATAGCAAATGTTGTATTCATATCAGGGTTAAATATATCTTCAATTTCAAGGTGTATTACTTAGATCGCAAACGAGTCTATTAGGTACAACATCATTATTAATTCATTTTAAGTTTTATCGGCAATACATAAATAAACCATATTTTTTAATAAAATTTGTAAATTAATATACTTTTGTTATTATAGTACCGCCCCTAAGCCAAAGATGCTGTTAAACTATGAGACGGGCTAGCATAGACTCGTTTGCTACTATTACACTGATTGAAAATATATATAGCTTTTATAATTTTTATATATAGCTTTATAATTTATTGATGCAGTGTTGGAATTATGCATCCGTTACACAGTTCGTGATAAGAATTACAATACCCGCTGCAAGTATATTCAGAATAATTAAAATATCTTCAAACTCAATCAGCACGCGACACTTGTATGATTTGAGCTCAGCACTTTGCAAGATCTGCCGACGGGTTCGAGTTCAATGAGCCAAGTTTACTGGCCGGCCTTTGTGGAGTTTCTGTTATTGTTATTTGTGTTTGAAATTCAGCAGTCATTTGTCAGCGACGTGTTTGCAATATCAATTGGTCATGCTTATGACGGCTTCTCGACGTCAGTTTGAAAAAGTTGTTGGCCTTGCTCTGCATTTTGGCTTCAGCTTTTATTTAAATTTATGAAATAAACGAGTGTGCAATACGTAATAGGACCTTATTCTAATTAAATTTAATTCATTATGGAGATTTTTTTTTAATTTGATATTTTATTGTTATTTCTTTACACTTAAAACAGTTTACTGATTGGTTGATCTTTTCTCTTCAAGTCGACAATAACCACAAGAACTGCCGTTATCGACCTATTGCCTATTCATATTTTTTGTGCAGATACTTTTACATTTTAATTTCATGGATATTTGAAGCGCCGTGAGTTCACTTAAGTTTTATTTATCTAAAATATTTCATTAATTTTGTTTGACATTGAGAAAATTTTCCTTCTTTTTTTCCTTCTTTTACGCAGAAGCCTGTATTAACGGAAAATTTACGCATATCAACTATGTGTATACGAATGACATTTTAATATAGTCAAACTCAGAGCTTAGAGCTAGAATGTTTAACACAGTGGAGGTTGCACCAGCTATTTGAAGTTAGCCTTCGTAATAACCACGTTCATGTTAGCTTTCACAGAGATGTCTGGGAAAAAATTTATTTATTTACGTTTTAAGTTATAGAGGTCAAAACAAAAATTGTATTTCGATTTTAATTTAAAACTACTGCTAAATGGTTTTATAGAGAATCCACATAAGATTGGTTAGTTTCCATAAGCCAAATTTCGATACATTTTTAAGTTACCGATTACATGTATATTTTTCTATATCCTATAAGGTTACGCTTGCCAAAAAAATTGTTGAAGCAAAGAAATGTAGATGTGAAGATGGTGGTACGCACTCTAGTATCGTGACACAGCTCAAAAACATAAGAACATTGTTTTCGATATCTAGCAAACATCCTGAGACTGGTATGAACCAGAGGAATTATATGTTTGCTATACCAGTTCTGAAGATGATATGAATATGCAACTCTTAAAGCCAATTGAATAGTTGCTATTCCATACATACTCCAAATATGGTTTGTAGGTCGGTTTCAAAGACAGTAGACCCCGATACTTATCAGTATTGTTGGTTCTATTTTCAGATATGTATATCTAATGCACATATACGATTACATATGAGTTTCGCCCACGCTTTTTTTATGTTGCGAAAAAATTGAGATTGTTTTATTTTCATACACTTGATCAATAATTTGATGCTTTGTTGTGCTAATTTAAAGTGCAATTAATTTAGCTTTTCAAAAGAGCTAATCAGCTCTTGTTCACTCAGTCATCACGCTTAATCCGAGTCCGGCCTGAGAGTGTGCACTCAAGCTTGTCTCCGAAATTTTAATGTTTTTTTTATACCCTGAGCCCATTGAAAATGGGAAATCAGGGTATAATGGTTTTGTTAAATGTATGTAACCGGCAGAAGGAGGCGTGTCAGACCCCACAAAGTATATATATTCTTGATCAGGGCGACGAGCTGAGTCGATTTAGCCCTGTTCGTCTGTCTGTCTGTCCGTCCGTCCGTCTGTCCGTCCGTCCGTCCGTCCGTCTGTCCGTATGTTTGAACGCGTCGATTGAAGCATATAGACAAGCTAGAGACTTGAATTTTTTTTTGTTGGGTCCGTGGATAGCACGCGCAGGTCAAGTTTATTTCGTATGAACGATAACTATTTTTGTTGTAATGTTATCGATTTTAATGCTTATCGAAAATATGTTTTTAAGGCGTAGTTTGTGTATCGTTTGAGCTAGAGACTTCAAATTTGCTGTGTAATTGCGTTGAATTAATACGGAGATTACGTAATCATTAGATTTTTACTGCCACGCTCCATTCGCCTCCAATAGCCCCTATTTGTGAAAGCCGCAAATTAAATATGTGTGTATGTGTTGTTTGTATGTATGCATAACAAAAGCGTAGAATGATTTGATATTTGGCTCTTCACAGGGCTCAGGGTATACCCTAGTCGAGCAGTCTCGACTAGAGTCCTCTTTCTTGTTTGTTTTTGTTTTTGAGAGATTTGAGCTTTGCATAGTTAGTAATTTGCAAATACTGTGACACTTCCGGTGTTAATTAGCCGCAAAAATTTAGACATGAGTACTGAGGCACTGCCCACGAATACAACTTACCGATGAGTCCAAGAACAGATTATTTTTTGAGTAATTTACAAGCAAAATGGAAGAACACGATTTTGTTTTATTGCCAGTTCTCGCGGGTTGTTTCGGGTATACAAATAAGCTTTGCGAAAATAACAGTAAAGGCGATTGACAAACACAATGAAAGATCGTAGCCAAAATGAATATGAGCAAAACAATTGTCACCGGTGTCTAAGGTACCGAGTCTAATGGGAACGATCCACGCTTTGCGATGTGAACGATGTGATCAAGTTGCCCGCGCGCTAACGACTAAATCAGATCCAACGTGGATCACCGGTTTTATGCACTCCGCGAAATGTTGCCTCCAGATTGTAACGCCAGCAGGCAAGCAACCAACTAACCACTCACGAATACTCGTTCTCTCAGGGTACGGGGTAGCTGCACCACCAGTCTCATGGAAAATCACATCCAGCGACAAAGTGTAACTTAAATTTTTAAGTAACGTCGTTTCGCACAGAATCCACTACAATAATTGCGAGTGTGTATAAAATTATTCACTAAAAACTTTGGCATAAAATAAAAGCAATAGCCCCAATGAGAGCGAGAGCAAAAGCATGTGAGATGCCATATGAACGCACGATCTATCATATACCACATCATACAACTCATAACTACTCAAATGTGCGCGCTGATGGTCCCAGCTCAATTTCACATACTGTCCAAAGCTCAACATATTTATTTAAGCTTTTTAAGGCAGTTCCACTTTTAGAATTGATTTTACAGAGAGGTAGAAGATGTATGTCTACGTAAAGCAATCATTGGGACAGCTCAGCATCGGGCAGTGGAAATCTGATTTGTACAATTTTCAATGTAATTCAGTTTATTATATTTGTACAATTTGAAAAATCAAATTTAATTTAATTTAATTTATAATAAATCTTACTTTTTATATCATACTGTATACATCTTACAGTTATATATAATTATATATGTGTTCTTGATCAACTTTCTCAATTTATAATTTTTATAATTTAGTTTAAGTATTATATATTCATATAATACAGATAGTGTTTACTTAAAGCCGTTATTTTGTTATGAGGTCAGACTACTTTTATTTATTTACCTTTGCGGCTACGTAAGTACGTATTCGATGCTCACTCTCAGTCGTCACATTAACGAAGGCATGACAAGAAAAACAACTGCGATAATTGTAAACATGAGGCGTGTTGTCTTTTAATGCGTAAGCCATACGAACGCATAAAAACCAACTCGCTCTCTTTTCGAACGCTTTCCAGTCTTCGCAGGGCCTGCCGCAGAAAAAGTAGTTGCCAAATATTCGACTCGTAACAATGGCAAGACTGCATAAAGAACCAGTACGGACGAAGGTGTAAGGTGTTTTCAGCAGCCACTGTATATAACTGAAGTGGCTGAGTGCTTTGTTGTTGCCAAAATCTGCAATTAACATTTTTTGTTTTTTACATTTTTTTGTGTTTTGTTAGTGTCGCTGGCTGGGGCAGCAGTGCCTTAATGCACTTTCTCAGGCGAACAACCGGTTTGCGCCGAAGAGAATTTGCGCGCTTGCGCCAAATTTCATTTACTGCGCCGGCCTTCCATTGGTTTTGCATGCATTGCGCATACGCCGTGTGTTACAGTTTCTTGGATATCGAACAAGAGCCCCAGTGCTAGTGCGAGTGTGTGTGTGTGTGTGAGTGTGAGCATAGCCGAAAGCCGGCTAACCATTTGTCCAGGTCCATGTCTAGCTGCTGCTAAAAACCAGTCGGGCGTTACACGGGATCTGACGTAGTCTCGCAGAGCCCATTATCATCGTCTTGAACATGCTAGGCCTGTGACGTCAGCGTCTAGTCGGTAGTCTCGTGAATCATATGAAACAGCTTGCACCATGCAAATCAAAAAAAATAATTGGAGCTGGCGATCACCTATTATATATATAATTGCTATCTACGCAGATCACACAGCGTGATTCGCTTGTCACCTTTGATCCGAGCTCCTGTTACCTATATCCGTGTTCATCCATTTAAAAGGGAAGAATAGCATCGTTGCTAACAGATGCTAAGAGATGTCTCTGAAAGTTTTGTTAAATTGGTGCTAATTTGAGAGCAGCTGGAGTTTCCTCTATTGCTGCCAAATCGTTGAAACCTGCTAAAAAAAATTAATTAAATTATCAATTCGATTTGCGTTGTTTATTCAAATTAAATTGCATAATTAAAACTGGAATTTTGTTTGTGAAATGCTCTTAAATAAATTTGAGAATTTCCGCAAAAGTATTCTCCCCAAGCGAATTAGATTGTTTTTTTGTCGATCAGAAAACCTTTTAGCTAAAACGTAAGCAGGCCAATTATTTAGTTGACCAGAAAACACGCTAATTAAACGGTTTAATTTGCACAAAACCAAAAGCAAATCTAGATAAATATGAATTGCACATAATAATTAGACGCGAAAATCGAGTATATGATAAACAGTTGCTCTATTGTAATTGACACTGGCTCGGTTGTGATAAATATAGAAATAAATACACGCCAAAATATAATAACAATAAAAAAATACTTCCATTACACTGGAAAATAAATCACACAATTGGAAATTGTTTTCGCCATGAACTTGTGCGATCAACAACAATTCCATTACATCAATAAACACGAGTCGTTAACTTAAAATTAGATCCGCGTCGGTGTAGCCCTTAAAGGGTCGTTTGAAGGGTCAAAGCCAAGCGAAATATCTGTAAACACATGAACAAATAATATGTAAATACAGGTATATATATTGATAAATAGATCGCATTAAAATGCGAATGTTGAGAATATTGGGTTTGTTGAAATGTATGCAACGAGCAGAAGCAGATGAAGAAAAAGCTGGATCAACCACTGAGTAGTTTTTTTTATCCGTCTGTCCCTGCATACTGTGAGTCTCTCCTAACTTCCTTCATTCACCCAAACCATTTACTGTATGCTTGAAAGTGTCAAAGGTGATCAAATGAACTCAAATGAACTCCTGAAAATAAAGAATATTCACATAACAATTTATTAAAATTGTTTTAGTAATCTAAGAATGTTGAAGTTCTACAACTAAATTTTTTAAAATATAAAAATATATTTTAAATGCAATTGACTTTTTCAAAATCGGCACATCAAGCACATCATGCTATTCAGGGCATCTTCCAGTCAGGCACTCCCAACAATTTCACTCTGACTTGCTGATGTTTTTGTTGCTATATCTGGTCCTTTGTTTCTATCAGTGTGATATTTAAATCTTGCTGTTAGCCACCCATGGCTCGTCTGGCATATGTGAGTGGTGGCCTAATTGAATGATTACCTTGTTATTGTCAATTTGTGCGACATCTCATATCTTAACTATTTCACGTATTATATACTTAATAGAAATTTAGCGTGCAACTAAAATCAAGTACAAAATTGCGCATAGCGCTTTTCGGCATACCGTAAAATGTAAAACTGGGTGATGTTGATTTATCTGTTGCTCCCGCTCCTAAAACAGACACACACGCACGCACACAATCAAAGGAAATGAGAATTCAGAGCTGGCTGAATTTGGACATAATTCTCTACAAATAGAAATACATTAAATTTGCAGCATATCAGAAATTTATCTAAAACTATTCGCGGAATTTGAAGTTAGTTTGCAATTACCTTGATTACAATTATTCATTATTTCTGTGACTTTTAAGCAGTTGTCAGCAACTCAGCAGTTTTTTGCACTTGCACACGCTCGGCACGAGGCTGTCGCTTCAATCAGCTGGCCTAATCTTGGCAGCCGCATGCCGAAACTAACTAATGGAACAACAACCACTCAACACTAATCTGAGTGAGTTTAGTGGGTGTTTTGCTTCCCCTAGGCGTTCTAGATAAGCAGCGGCTAATCACTGTGTTCGCTGGCCTACAAAGTGTCTCCGTTTTATCAGCTTCGCAGGTAAGCATTTGTCGGAATCTCTGAGTCTATTCGCACGTTTCGCTGTCTGCATCGCAAGTTGAACTGAATCATTTGCATTGACAAAACAAAAGCAAAATTATGCCAAGCCAGACAAGTACTGGCTGGCAGGCGTAATTTCAATGTTCAATGTTAATGTTAAGCCGCAGCCATTGCCAGGCGCTTTATGTGTACTCCAAATGATCTCAGTCTCAAGCTGAATTCGAATATCTGGCACAGCAGGCTGCATCGATTAAACTCACTCGGGCAGCGAGCGGGCTTTGAGTGCTTTTTTTGTTTTACCATTTCTGCTTCTTCTTATTTGGTTCGAATGGAGTGCAGTTAGTTGAAATGCTGAGTACATTGGTATTAGCTGTGTGCTTAAAACGGAATGTATTGTAAGATTTGCGGGTTTATTCGGTTCACGCCGATCGCCGCATAAACAACAAATAGTCGCACAGTGCGGCGTATACTTAACTTAATTGTTTTACGAGTTCAGTGTGGAAAGGAACGTGATTAAAAAAAATGACGCTGGCCGTAATTAGTGGATCAGCTTTGGAATCCAATAATGGAGCAGTAAGTTCTTACCCACACCAAAAGTGCCTTTATCAGCTTTCAATAAGTGCCTGCCTGATTGTGCGTGACATATTTATGAATTCATTATCGTATATTAAGGCTGATTGTGATTGTGAATCAAACTCTGCTGTCGTGCGCCCAGTTTGTACGTGATTAAATAACTATTAGGCTGACAAAAATCTACGAAAGTGATAACCAACAGGGTGAGTCCTTTGATTTGCTGCTCGTATCCGTAGTTTTGGCACAGACTGTGCTCGAATTTCTGTATCTCATCTGTCTGGCCGACAGTCTGTGACGACAGTAAACAATGGCAACGACATTCAGTCATGTCTCTTATCAGCTCAGTTTGTTTGGATTGCCTAATGGTCTTTTATATGATGCCAAGAAGCGGCAGTAGCCCGACATTCATCTGCCGTCAGTTACCTAATAGCTTCGCTGAGCCCAGTGCATTGAATGGATTACTCTAATGGCTCAAATAAAAGTACTATACTATACTATTACTATACTATACAATTGATAACTCGTTTCCAACAACAACTGCAGCTAAGCATATTCGCATAGGCCTGCGACTGTAAAATCTTGCACAAAGTTGTTCTGTAGACACTATAAATTACGTATTACTGGATCATTGTCATTAGTTCGTGTTATGGGAATCGGTGCTGTATTATACTTCCTTCAAGTGACAAGAACAGTTTGGTTTCTGAACGTAAAGACATTTGCTGTAACGTAATCTAATTCAATACGAAATGGAAATTTGACGCCATAAAAACAGTTCTTATCGTGTCTGATTAGTTTTACTTGACCATAAAGATTGGTGTTGCATTTTTTAATATACCCAATGCCAATTGTAAGATTTTTTTTTTTAACTGTTTTATTAATACTGTGTTTTAGTAACAGTGCTGTGAGCGCAAAGTCGTGAATCACAATATTATTTATAGTAATTTATTTAAATAATGCATAGCTGATAATAGCGAAAATAGCTGGGAATAGGCTAATCAGTCGGGGGAATACATGCTTTTTAATTAAAGGAACATATGGCGCACGGCTAACTGTTTTTCTCCTTCTTTTGTTGGACCGCCGAATCTTTCGGACCGGCGCTTGTGATCTATAGTGTAGAGCGCCTTATCAGCGTAACAAACATGCTTAGGAATTCCGAAATTGGTTTCTTGATGACAAACCCTATGAACTAAGCTGATTATCGAAGTTGCCAGCACTTTGCAGTCCGATGAGCGTAATTGGTGAATACCTAAGCCGCCAGATACGCGGCTGGCCAACGTTACTTTGGGAGCGAAAGTGTCGTCGAGAAATCAGTTCTGCAGTGATTGTTGACTTCAACGCATTGCAACGGAGTGAATTAATTAGGATATACAAAATGTCAGCACATGGAGAGGTGAGAGAGGTGGGGGATACTATTTACGATCAGAAAGTGAACTCAATCAATGAGCAGCGCAGCTTGCTTTAATTTCTCATCAGGATCTTACAGTTGAATTCATGACTTAAAGTAAACAAATCTTGGGTTAAACCCTGTGAATCTGGGACTTACCTACATTTTGCCAAACTACGCGTCGTAGGCTCTCAGAAATGTGTTTCGTTCATCGTGCAATGTGAGTAGTGCGAATCGGCTTGGCACTTCGGGCATGTGGCTTGCATACGAAAGTGATTCGATATATATAAAGCCATATGGAAAATAGTAACAGTTTTTGTTTATTGTTTTGCCACGGTCATCTGTGTTTTATTCTTTTGTCTTTTGTGCTCGAGCTCAAAAAATAAAAACAAAATAAAATCATAATACAAATGATTGTGGCAAATGTGGACAACCGGTTCTCGGACTAAATTTAGAATGCATTATGTATCCAGTCTCCGTCTGATCTGTATGCAAATAAATTTCTCGACTTAGCTCAACTTAAAGCTAATTTGCACACCAGCTACAATTTGGATTACAGCTGGAAGGAATTACAGTAAATGAGCAGTCAAGTACGACTTGATTTTGATTTGTGCTACGAGCGTGTGAACTTGGATCTGTTGTTTTGTTTTTCTACAAATGAAGCACCTAAAATTGTAGATATCATTGCAAAGGTCATACAAATTAAGTCAGTTTTAATCACACTTCTCCAGCGAAATAATTCGCATTCAAAACACAAAACTCACGTCTTGGGGGCGTATGCGCAATGTCCAGCCAAGCTGGCGCACTAGCAGCTTTCGTTAAGTGACTCAGATTTGACGACAACTGCAAGAGTTTCGTTTATTGAACGTGGCTCGCCAACATTAACCGCTAGATGGCGCTAGTTTCCGCTGCGCAGCAAAGTATACAATAGTTTTTTTACGTGTAAAAGGAAATTGAAATGGACGTTTGAATGGCAGACAAAAGATTTAAAATGTTTGAATTCTACATCACATAGTTGACTCTTTTTATTATATATTAGAGGATACTTTTCTTTTATCATAGTTTTGTGAATACATTTATCACTCAACCGTGAAACATATTTAACTTTTTTTTTTTGTACAATAGAAGTGGAAACGTCTTTCCGTCATTCATCATCGCTCATATCATATCATACATATATATGCAAAATTTTCGATTTTAATGAATGCAAGGACAAAGGTTCAGCTGAATTCAATGTCATTTTTATCTAATCCGCTCCCTTGATGAATCTTGATTTAATACGTTAAATTCGGTCAACTTGAAGCGACTTCCAATTTCTTCAATTGCATTTTGATCCGTAAATAACAAATGGGAACCTGAAAAGTTTCCATATGCTCACGTCGAACTGCTTCGCACTGGTTAGATGTTAGACGAGATCGGTATCGATTCGATTTTTGCAGCTGGCACGTTTCGAATTACACATAAATAAATGCGCCGCCGCAAAGAACCTACATAAATTGACTTAAATTTGCAGTTGTTATATAGAAACATTTCCATTTATAAATACACGAGCACATATTCAGTTTATATATTATATACTTTTCTGCCTTAATGGATGTCAATGCGTTGCGTTTTCATATTTTCGGCAATCAATTGCCAATTTTTTGCTCCGGGTAAACGTCACACAATCCAATTGTTCTCTAATTGAGCGAGTGACAGAAAAGTTATTTCTGCCAGCCAAAGGGGAAGTTACGGCGCGGCACATGCAACTTCAT
This sequence comes from Drosophila meridionalis, assembly GCA_035045145.1. NCBI lineage: Eukaryota > Metazoa > Arthropoda > Insecta > Diptera > Drosophilidae > Drosophila > Drosophila meridionalis. The sequence goes on from JAWNPG010000023.1 coordinate 2,923,685, forward strand.
GACGTTCCGTCCCATACGGTTTTGCGCAGTTGTATATACATATTGTCGCCAAAGTGAATGAACGACCCTTTCTATTTCTGTTTTAGGCCCTGTCTTATCTAACGGCATCGCTAATTAATTAGAGCATTATTTGCTATGCATATTGTAGAGAGTTTTTCATGTATCGAATGGCCTTATCTGCGGTGTGCGCATATTAGTTATACAGCAAAAGGTGAATTGCAAATATTTTCTGCTGTAAAAATATATAAATAATAAATATCTGAAACCACCCCAAAGTTATGGTTAGCATATTATTTTTACTATCGAATTGTATATATTTGATTTGCCTTTAACTTTCCTCTCTCAGAGTAAGTCTGTATTTATTTTAGGTATTACTAATTAGTAATTGATGTCGTTTAGTAAAATAAATAACATAAATATCATATACTATTGTGGTGAACTTTTCAAGCAGGGTATTGTTTTTAGACGACCCTGTCGATTGATATATTTTGATTTGACGATTGGTGGCGTTACTATTTGTTTGAGAGAGTGAGAGCTTGTGATTCATATATCAAATAAGTGCAGCGGAACTGAGAATGTTGAATAGTCCCCGGTACGCCCATATGAGCACCGAACAAGTTTCCTTTCGATGGAAGTTCACATTTTCATTATCAAACGCGGAACTGGACGGGCTCTCTTTCTCTCTCTCACTCTCTGCCGCTCTCTTCGTGTCGCTCTCGGCTGCACATTCTCTTTTCTCTGGCAGCTCAATCGTCAAGTCGAGCATTTTACTCGCTCGTTTTTACGCGAAGGTTGGCATTCTTGTTCTGTTTGTCAAACCGTGCGGTTGTCAGAACTTTGAAAACCTCTTTGCAACGTCTTGGCAACGTTTTAAATTTCCCTCGACACAAAGAAAATAGAGCTAAGAAGCAAATTTTGGTTTTCTTTCGAAGCCAGAGCGGTCGCAAGTGTTGAGAATTGCATTAGTAATATTGCATTTTATCTTTATACAAAATTCATAAACCCAAAAAATCAAGTCTCAATTTTTGCACTAAATTTCCCCATTAAATTTTATTTTGTATCGTAAAAAGTGTTTGGAAATTGCTGGAAAACGCGCTGCAACGCGTTGACCGAGAGTTTACAAAATACGTTAAGCGCGCGACAGTTGCCATTGCCGACAGGATAACAGGACCAACTGGATTTTCGCTGCGGTGAAAATGAGTTTTCACAAAAGCGACTCACGCACGCCGCTCGCACCGGCGGAATATACCGTAAGTAGCTACCAAAGAGGTTTATGAGAGTTTCGCGTTTCCAGTTCCGAGCTCCGAGTTCCGAGTTCCGGTTTCCGATTTATGTTAGTGAGAGAGCCGCTCGGCATGTCTCCTCAGGGGTATTAATGTTGGGCTCGCCTGATGATGATAGAGGTGGAACATTGATTTGTTTAAGCTGTTATCATAGAACCGTTAGCCTATGTTCTAATGACAGTTGTGTTCCCATTCGAGTCGTTCAGTCAATCGTATTGGAATGGCAAGCCATCTGCATTAGACCAATTGCTAATCGTTTTCCATGTAACTTACTAACATACATGTACAACTATAGTTCCGATTCAGAGCGAATTCCCCTTAGTCTTAGTCTAAGATAGGTCTTATTTGATTCCTATAGATAGCGAATCATGTGACACATACTTAGTCAAGTGTCATTAGATAAATAGAGCTTGCTTCTAATCTTTCTAGAACTCTTTGCTTTTTATTGATTGATCGACTTTCAGACCAATTGGCGCATGCAAATCGCTTACTTTGCATGATATGATAATGAATTGAGGAATCCCAAAACTGAAGCCTAATTTCGGGGATGTTTCTGTTTTGGATACGTTTCGTATGCCCCTGCCACTGCTGTCGCTATGAGAAACACACATAAACATTTCCACCCTCGCTCTTATTCCTACGGCAAAACAATTACATTTCGCATGCTCGATGTTGTTGTAGTAGTTTTTGTTGTTGTTGTTGTTTCTAATGTTTGCTGCCTTTGTTTGTGAGCAGTGGAATTTTCCACTCGCAGCCTGTGCGAGCGAGCGCCTTGCACTTTTATGTTTGCCTGGCTGGGACTCGAGTTCGGTGCGCTTATGCGCTAGGGGACGAAGTAGGGCATTTGCGATCCGTCTATGGCTGGCAGTTGCCGACGTCGCGGCGGCGTCTCTCGTCTCTCTCGTCTACCTACTGCGTCAGCATATTTCAGGGTTTACATTTTTGTGCTGAGCGCGTTTACGATTTCGTGGCAATATGCACAAAAATTATGGTATGTTGTACTTTGACTTGACTACTCTGTCTGGCGGTCTGTCTGTCCGTCAGTCCGCCTGTTAATCGGTCAGTCGCTCGGCCTGACGGTCTTGCCGCTGGTGCGCAAGCGCCGTCGATGAATGTGCTGCGTTTCGTTTTCTCTAAGTGGCACAACGCCAGACTCGATCGCATTTGGTAATTTTCCATGTCGTAAGCCCTCATGTCGTGCTGTGGAAGTGTGACCAAGTTCTCTAGAGGCCCGTACTGCAATTATCGATCTTGTTCGCCCTGAGGCAAGTCTGAGCCATCATTGCGTCAGCGGCGCTGCACTTGAAACCCGAACACCGCACATTTTGTTAGGGAATCAGGTAAACAGAGCATCGAATTTTTTCTCTTATTGCTGCACACTGATGTCCGTTCAGATTGAGTCCGTCTCAATTTGCAATTATTAATGCTGTCTCTGACTGTGCCCGCTTCGGCTGATATGCTGAAATTATATCCCCACACGGACTTGCCGTCCCACTTGCTATCTTATCTGAGCGGCGCTAGTTGGCGCCTAAATGCAGTTTTCAATGCATTGGCCATACGCCCCGTACCCCATACTCCGCATCCCGTACGACTGCGCACATACCTAGCCATAAATCGACGTGTTTGCATTGACTGATTGCTAACAGTTATTTCGCTAAAAGTCAACAGTGCTGAGCTCAGCCGCAGCCCCGCGCAGCGGGTATGAGCGCCACGTGATGCACAATTCGTTTGTATTTTATACATTTTCGCTGCTTGCATTTAAGTCAGTTTCGTACAAAATTTTCCATTACAAATTGTTGGCTTTTGTTTGCTTTTTCTGTTTTTTTTTTGCGGCTTTTGCCGTTTTCGATTTCATTTCCCTGCTGATTCTGTTTCTGTTGCTGTTGCTGTTGCTGTTCCACTTGCTTATGTAAGTTCAATGGCATGCGGTGGAGCTATGGAGTGCCCGTATACGCAGAATTATGGAGCTTTTGAACTACAGAGCTCTCGAGCCCCGAGCCCCAAAGGTGCCGTTTAATTAGATGTGTGACATTCAGGCATATTTCTACCCGCCCGTACGCCTGCGAATGTGCGATTTGTTAAGTTAGTCATTGCATTTAGAGGGGGCTGGCGACAGGGGCTGTTCGGGGTGGAGTAGAGAGAGGGTAAAGTATGGCCCATTTCGTCATATCGTGCAACGGCAAATAATTATTTACAATTACAGCACAATTTTGTAATAGCACGTACCTAGATTACACTGAGATTTTTGTGCTGTGAATAGTGTTTCCTCTTATGGTTCTTATCGGACTCATTGGAATCAATTTGCTTGCTATCGCTACCACTCGCTATTGCACGCGTTAGGAAATACCTGCAATAAACTATGAATCCCATACTGATTGATAGGCTTCGCGAGCTACCAACTTTGTCAAGTCTTTATACTATATGCGACTTGTATTGATTTAATAAAATCGATTGAAAAAATTATTTCATTAGCAATTTTGGAATAATTACTTATATACAATTATAATATATATACATGTATTTTTGATTTGAACGCATTTCACGATTTTCTGAGTCATTTTGTGGTTATAATAGTTGCGAGATTTAGGATACTATTTGCTTTAGGCTGACTATCATGTTTATGCAATATATCATTAAGGTATCTGTTCTATATGACATTGCTTTCTATAAACGACTCTATCAGTCTGAGAATATCAGTGACAATCTTAAAGAGACTTTTGAATTGGTGCAATCATAATTTATATACTTAATTATATATCCATATATATATAAACCCCTTTATCTTTGAAAACTCAGGTGATATCTACGAGATATGCAATATTTCTAACAGTAAAGCTATTTAATATATATAATTTATAATAAAGAGTTCTTTAGTTTTCAATTATTAAATTGAAAGTTCACTTGATAAAAGAACTACGTCTTATCGCGGTTTCTCTAACTCCCAATTCGTCATAGTTTGTATTTCTATCGTCAGTTGTGACCATATTGAACTTGAAGAGCGGCAGCGACACGTGTTGCTCGCTCTTTTCGCTGCTCTCGCTCGTGGAGCTGGCAATTTGTTTGCAGTTCGCTCTCGAGTTCTATTTGCGGTAATGCTATTTTGTACACATGCTTTGTGCTTTACTTTATGCACTTGTTCGTGCTGTTTGGGTAGCAGTTGCCGCCATTTGAATGCGGGTACAAATTCTAGCCTCTCCAACAAAACACCACACGCTACGCTAAATGCGGAAAAAATTTTACCACTGTAAATATTTTTCATATACCCTGAACACATTGGAAATGGGGTATGATGGTTTCATTAAAATATATAACACCGGTGGAAGGAGGCGTGGTAGATCCCATAAAGTATATATATTCTTCACCAAGACGAGGAAATGAATTGGGCCTTGGCATTTCAGAGATAATTGTCAAAATATTTGAGAGCTTCAATGTTAAGCACTTGGATACTATTACTATGTTTTGCATTGCGCATTACAAATGCGACTTTCGGCTGGAATATAAGGTTTTTTTAAAATTCATGTGACAGGCGGAAGGAAACGTGGTGCATGCCATTAAGTATAATAGGACGACGAACATTCCGTCCAAGCATTTGTTCATCCATATCTCGTAAGCCAAAAAAGCTAGAGTCGTGCTACCATACACAGTATAAATTGATCACTTTATTCGATAGCACATCCTCTTTGTTTATTATATATAAAAAAAATCGATAATTTGACTTCGTTACTAAGGGCAAAATGAAGACAGTAAATATTTAAAGATTTTAGTTTTACTTTTAGATTTACATTGTTCTTCACAGTGTTCAGGGTACCTCCTAGTCGTGTTCTCCCGATTATAGCAGTATTACTTGCTTTTAAGCTTTTGCATTACATATAAAGTTTTCAACTTGTAATTTTGCACGCGACGAAACAGTTGACTGTCTCATTGGCTGACTGCCTGACTGACTGACTGGATATTAGATGAACTGGCGCCACAATGCAGCTGACTTTATGCCTGCACATCTGTCTAATTATTGCGTAAGCTATTTTTAGTTCGAACTTGCGATGTGAAGCGATGATTATGTAATTATTGTTATGCCATGTACTTAAACACTAAATAAGTCACATTTCATTACTTGTTGGCTTTAGCTATGGAAAAATAGGGAATTCATAGACTTATAACTTTCATTTCTCAGCTTTCAGCGACTTAATACGTTAATCTTAATAGAATATGGATAAGCAGGATATCTCTAAGTATGTAATAGTAAGACACTGTCCTTACTGATATCATAAATCGAATATTGAACATTTGAAATATTGCAGAGTTGAGGGTATATCATAGTTTGGAATTTATTTGCTACATTTTTTAAGTATATAAAAAAATGCACAGTTATGCATTAAAGTGTCAAGTTCCGTTTTGACATGCGCCACATTTGTTTAAGATTATTTCTTAAAGTGAACGTCATTTGGGAACGAATGTAACAATGGATTGGAACAGTTCCTAATTAAGTTTCGGTTTCTGTGCTCAATAATACATTTCAAACAGTTTAATAAAAATGTAAAGACTTGCTATTATATAAAAAGCCTAATAGAAACTACATTTTAAATAAAATAAAAAGTTTAATCTGAGTATATGTTGGTGGAACTTAGAGTTTATTTTTCAATTTAAATGTTATATATTAATTATCAATTCATCAAATTATATAATTCAACGACAAAAGTCATCAAGATAAAATATTTATTGTGTATTATTTAATACAGACTAAATACGAGTTCGTTCGGAAAATCATTCCTCGCGAAAATCTTTTCAAATATGCATTGCCTACTTTTGTGCGCACTGACATTCGCCACCGTTGCGAGTGGCGTGTTGCTGCAGCTTCCCTCAAACGACCATAGATGGCGGTAGCAAACGTACAACAAGTATACGCACTGTTCTCCGCCGTTGTTTATTTGATATAATACGTTTTTACGTCGCATAAATAAGTCAAAATAACAAATTTTTTATTTTAATTGAGGTAAATCAAGCGAATAAATGGGTTATTTATGCTGCAATTTTCTAATAAAAACAAAAAAGTTAATAACACTTCTTCCCCTTGCTTTCATTTGAACAATTCAAAACAAAAATTGTGAAAAATCACTAAAATAAAGCGAAATTTTGTCTCTATTTGTGTATTGTTGCTGTCGCCGTAAATATTTTTCGCACATTTTTAGCGCAAATTTACAGTTTCCTCATTAATTTGATCTACGTCGCACTTACCATACGCGGATCATGTCGCTTGCGGCGTCGCACTGATTTTGATCAATTTATATGTGGGAGCACTCGTTGATATAGTACCTTTTTTTTAACAGCAGCGTGCGCGATCTCTTTTGCTCTCCCTCTCTCCCTCTCTCTGTCTCTCTGTCTCTCTGTCTCTCTCTCTCTCTCGCTCTCTATCTCTCTCTCTCTCTCTCTCTCGCTCTCTATCTCTCTCTCTCTCTCTCTCTCTCTCTCTCTCTCTCTCTCTCTCTCTCTCTCTCTCTCTCTCTCTCTCTGTCTGCCTCGCTAGGCGCACGTGTAAATATATAGGAAACAATAGCATTAGACGAAACATTCGATGACGTCATTTTGAATGCGCGTATTCTGTATGCTGCTGCACCCCTAACAATGTATCTCAGCAGTTACAGCTATAGAAGCCGAAAATCTCTCCCACTACGAGCACTGCTAAATAGCTAATCGCTGCTCAGTTCTGAAAAGGCGCCCCTTTCTGATGCAGCAGTCTCTGCTGCGGTGTGCGTTCCGGTGCTGCTGTGTGTCTACTATTTATTTTCGAAGCTGTTCGCAATCTACCGCAGAGCACTCTCTCATTGAGTCCGCTGTGGCTGCGGCTGCGGCTGTAGTTGTCGCATTTCATTTTGGCAACAAAAGTGCATATAAGCGGACGACATTGGCCGTGGACGCGAGCAGATTTGTATCGTCACTCACTGGAACTGCACGTGAAAACGTCGCGCATGTCGCTTAATCGCTCGATTTTGAATTTGAACTTGGTCTCGAATACGAAAAGCGCAACGCCTTCAAGCTGAACGCCACCGCCGGAAAGCCGCCACTGCCGCCGCGTCAGCAGCAGCCGCATGAGCAGGAGCTGAGCAGCTTTGGCCCCAGAAAGCACGAGACGCGTTTGTCCAGCGGGGTGCTCAGTCGGCACAAGTTGAAGATGTCGCTCAAGCGCGGCGGTCCACCGCCAGCGCCGTCGAGTGGTGCTGCGACAATGACCACATCACTGAGTGGCGCCAGCTTGGATCAGCAGGTGCGACTGAAAGAGTGAACTGCTCGCTGTGTGTGTGCGCGTTTAAACGCATTTTTCTTCTTCCGCATAACGGTTTGTCTATTGAACTTGAATATCGCGCATACGGCGCCTGTGGTGCCAAAAAATGTCTCGCTGCGTTGCATTGTCGGGTGTTTTGTTTACCGAAACATCACAGCTGAATGGCTCAAGTTCTTCGATCCGTTCGCGCCTAGTGATGCAAACTGTGCTCGCTTGACCTTGTGCACTGCGATTGTCAAGGTCATGCTATTGCATGTCCAGCAACAAGTTACCAAGATGCAGCTCAGCTCTCGACGCTGGCCATAAACTGGCGAAAACAATTGTTCGCAGCAACAAATACGTAAATAATTTTTGGCAGAGGTGCAGTTCTCTGCAGCTAATGGCTCGCAGATAGCAGCTGGCGGATTTACATAAGTGCGCGTACTCTCTCCCTCTCTCTCTCTCGCTCGCGCTCTGCGTGTGCAGTGCCGTTTGATTCATTTCACTGTATCAGTTGCTCAATCGAATTCTGACGATCGTTGATCTCTTTTGCAGAAAATTCCGACGGTTGTTACGGTCTACGACAGCGAGAAAAATGGCAACAGGAACAACGCGAGCATGAGCCAGCCCAAGTGAGTACCTTTCATTTAAGTTTTCGATGCCGTGGCCAACGTAGCTATAGCGCGCATCCGAGTCAAGAATCAAGCACTCTTACAACCAGATACATACTGTGAATTCGCAGTACAACATGTACAAGAATGTCGATAACAACTCCTCCACTACAATGTTTGAAATGTATTCGTCCTCGGATAGATTCATTCGCTCCGACATGGCCGATGTGCCTGTCCAGCAGGCGGCTGGCTCTACCCTCCCGTTGGTGTTGACGCGCAGAAAAGGCGGCGACGATGGCGAGGACGGCCACTACAATCCCTTCGAGCATCGCAAAGTGGAGCACCCCACATCGTAAGTATCAAGAGGTTAAGTGAGCGACTGGTTTGAAAATTAACTTAAAAAAACTTCAATTCAGTGAAGGACTCTATGTCCTTTATTTGGAGTGAATGTCTTACGATGTCTATAGTAATGCGCAACAAAGGTGAAGAAAAGTGTGTTCTCGAAATATCTTATATAAACAGCTGATATAAGCTATTGATAAACCAATGACTAACTATTCAATTAACGTCATTGAACTTTTGCCTAGACTTTGATTTCTCTGGTTGCATCTGTGATTTCAACGAAAAGGAAAAAAACGGAAATACATTTGAAATTTTATTGACATTGTCCTTGGATTCTTGCCGAAAAGCTTTTAAACTAAAAATAAAGTAAATTCGCAAATAGAAACGAGAACAGAATACGAAAATAAGCAACAACAACAAATGGCGAGATAATGCTGAACGAATCGTTTGCAGTGCAAAATTTAAAATGTAACTTGGCCGGGTACTGTGCATGAGAATCGCAAAGAGGGGGGCAGGCGCTGCGTCATATTATTTGCGGTGCACTGGCAGCACAACAAGAGAACGTTGGGTTAGGCAATGCAAGTTCGATCCAATCTAGATTCAATATATTGATTCACACTTTGGAACTGAATCACGAATGGACTATACTAAACATAGATATACAGTTCGTATTTTTTATACTCGTTTCCCAAAGGGAAAAAGAGTATATTGGTTTTGTGAAATGTCCGTCTTGCTGTCCGTCCGTCTGTCCGTCTGGCCGTCTGGCCGTCTGTCCGTCTGTCCGTATGAATGCAATATTTTTCTGCGCTATTGAAGCTAGAGACTTGAAATTTGGAACATATACTCGTGTATACCCTCGAATTATAAAGTGTCAAGATTTTCCGGATACGCCCACTAGGGGCGTGGCAAATCGGAAAATGGTTGCGCCCATAGTTAAGAAATCATATTAGTTGAAGAGCTAGAGAGTTGAAATTTGGAATGTATACTTGCGTTGACCACTATCGCTCACAAAGATATGGCGGATATATCTACGCCCATTGGGGGCGTGGCAAATCGGGAAAACTGTAACTTCTACAGTTTTAAAGCTAGAATGCTGAAATTTGGCACGTATCTTCACGCTTCGATTCTATAAAGATTAATAAAAAATTGTATGTATAGTAAGGCAAATCGGATCTGAATATAGAGTGATTTTACAAATTCAGCTATATTTTGAGCACTATTGATGCTAGAGACTTGAAATTTGATATATATACTCGGATAAGCAACCCAAGATCAAAAAGATATGGCGGACATACCTACGCCTTCAGGGGGCGTGGCAAATCGCAAAAAGCTTATAATTCCTATAGTTTTAGAGCTAGACGCTTCAAAATTGGATATTTGTGTTACTGAAGGCCTCCTCTATTGATTCCCTAAAAATAAATCTTACGCCCCTTTGGGGGCGTGGTATATCGAAAAAATACCCTGTAACTTTCACATTTTTGGAGTGTAAGCATCCAAACTTTACAGTTACGGTACCCTCGACTCCTTCTAGGAACTTGTCAAATATGATATGTCTACGCCTACTGGGGGCGTGGTAAATTGGCAACAAAATTTGTAACGCCCAGCTGCAAAATTAATAAGAATTGCTAAGACGACAAACGGCACTTCTGAGAAATATATGTAATTCGATTTAATGTTGAAGTTCTGCAAATAATTTATCTGCTAAAATTATCATTTTTCGTATAGCCTAGGTGAGTTGCGTTATTTTATTTTTGTGACAAAAAATGTAAATATGAAATATCGATATTTGTGTAATCGACTTAGTCCGAACAAAATTATTCCACACAAAAAATTGACGATGGAACCCATCATGTATGTATGTATGTAGGCACGAAGAGCTGCGCAACTATTTGCATGCCGTCGCCGCCGCGTCTCGAACGCGGACCCTTTTGCTTACACGCTTTTCATCTACCTGCTGCGCCACATCAGTTTTGCATTGCCTTTTAGCAAATCCGAAACTACTTCACTACAAGGGCGACTTTTGACAAATACAAAACTATAGAAGCTGCTGTTAATGCAAACATAATATAAACATAAATCAATTGCAATTGTGATTCTTAGAAAATGCTAAAATGCGCGCGTATGAACGTATGTATTTATATGTGTACATACAAAAACGGTGGTCGGTTGAATGTATGCGTATAAAGGGCGATATTTGACAAATACAAAACTAAAGAAGCGGCTGAAAATGCAAACACAACTCAATAACAATTTTGGTTGAAGATTATGCTAGAATGAATGGCGCTGAATTTATTTGTGACCATGCATAAGCAAACGCGCTTGCACGTTTCAATGTATGTGTAAATGTAAATGTATTGGCCAAACGTTTTGTTTAATAGATTGCGACTGACTTAACGGAACTTGATTAAACTTTCAGCATATGATTCTCTTGAATTTTTTACATTTTATAAAAATGCTAATTCATTCACATAGGTTTATTTGCAAAAATTGAAATTGCATAAAATTCACATGAGTCTACATAAATGCAAAATTTGAGATAAATTATTAAATTTAAAATACCAGATGCTCCTGTGGGAAACGAGTATTACGCTTTAGGTTTCGTCTTAAGGCAACGTTCTTACTTGTTTTAATTATGTGTTTTGCGACCAGCTGTGGGTGTGTATGTGGGTGCATATTAAATATATATATATATGCATGCAACGCGCTCTCTATAATATAGCTGTGACCATGCGAGAAACGCAACAGTCGGCATCGGTTTGGCAGAATTCTCTTATAGTTTGTAAATATTTGATGCAACGTAAGATTTCGTTTATTTATTTTTGGCAGCTAGACGGGATTTGCGTAGTATAGACATATTTATAAATATATTAAATCCATTGCATGTCAATTTCACTCGAGCTCATTTCGATTTCCAGCGACCTCGAGACCTTTGTGCATCTGCTTAAGGGCTCCCTGGGCTCAGGCATCTTGGCCATGCCCATGGCTTTTGCCAATGCCGGTCTGTGGTTCGGCCTGGTGGCCACCTTCGCCGTTGGTACCTTGTGCACCTACTGCGTCCACGTGCTGGTCAAGTGCGCCCACATACTGTGCCGGCGCCGCAAGATACCCATGATGGGCTTTGCCGATGTGGCCGAGCAAGCCTTCCTGGACGGTCCGCCCGCGCTGAACCGCTGGTCTCGCTTCATACGCTTCATGGTGAACACGTTTCTGGTGATCGATCTGCTGGGCTGCTGCTGCATCTACTTGGTGTTTGTGGCAACCAACGTGCAGCAAGTCGTCAACGTTTACATGGACACCCAGCTGAGTGTGCGCCTATGGATCGTGATTGTGTCCGCACCCTTGGTGTTCATGTGCCTGGTGCGCAACCTCAAGTTTCTGACGCCCTTCTCAATGATCGCCAATATACTGATGTTTGTGGGCATTGTCATTACGTTCGTCTATATGTTCTCGGACTTGCCAGCGCCGTCTGAGCGCGCGGGCATCGTGGAGCCCACACAATGGCCGCTCTTCTTCGGCACGGTCATCTTCGCTCTCGAAGGCATCGGTGTAGTCATGTCCCTGGAGAACGACATGAAGAACCCCAGCCACTTCATCGGCTGCCCCTCGGTGCTTAACTTCGGCATGGGCCTGGTCATCGGCCTCTACACACTCGTCGGCTTCTTCGGCTTCCTCAAGTACGGAGACGCGACCAAAGCAAGCATAACGCTGAACCTGCCACTGGAGGACAAGTGAGTAGCATCGAGCTCCTCGCATTGGGCTATTTCATTTCGCATCACCTTTCTTGCAGACTGGCTCAATCTGTTAAGCTGATGATTGCCATTGCCATATTCTTCACGTTTACGCTGCAGTTCTACGTGCCAGTCAGCATTCTTTGGAAGGGCATCGAGGGCAAGATTCCCGCTGCCCGCCAGAACATGAGCGAGTACGCCATGCGCGTGGGCTTAGTGGTGAGTTCTATTGCTTTGCTCACTTCATTTCCAATAATTAACCTTGCGATTCCCATTTGTCAGTGCTTGTGCTGTGCCATTGCTGTGGCGCTGCCCAACCTCGGTCCATTCATCTCGCTCATTGGCGCCGTCTGCCTGAGTACGCTGGGCATGATCGTGCCAGCGGTTATCGAGTTGGCTGTGTACTACGAAGACCCTGGCTTCGGGCGCTTCAAGTGGCGGCTGTGGAAGAACTCCGGCCTGATAATGTTCGGCATTGTTGGCTTCGTGACAGGCACATACGTGAGCATACGCGAGTTCCAGGCTGAGTTTTCCGGCGGCCATGGGGGCGATGCACAGTGAGCCATTCGCCCAAAGTTATGCTAATTTAATTTAGATTAGTTTTAATAAAACTCTTCTAAGCACAGGGATATCTAAGTTAAGTTTTTAACTAATTTTAGGGCTAACCAAAGTTTTGTAAGATTCTCCCTGCTTTCTCATTTTCCCAACCTAAGCACCCAACATTCTACCACATACCATCCATCCTATTAAAGCATCTAAATAAAACTAAACAAAAATTATGTTCTAATATTAGAAATGACATTCAAGCTAATAGCCGTCTATCTTGCAGTTTCCCTTTACCGCTATACATTTTTATCCCTCCCCCCTCTACCCTTAAAACCCTTACATTTATTATCATCCAAACAAAGTATTTGATTTAGTCGATGCCGCATTCCGAACAGTGATTGTGGCATCACATTTATTTAGAGAATTCTTCCAGACGTGATTTCGTAAACGTAGTGATCTTTTGACAGCAAAATATATCGTAGTTATAGTAGTTGTAATTAGTTCCTAACTGAACTAAATTAGTTACAGACACAAAAAGAGAAAACTAAAGAAAAACTGACAAACACAAATCGTGAACACATGTGCACAACCAATGTTAGTTTCGTTATATTTTTCGTTCATTAGAATATCATTGAATTTCTTTATTTGTATGCCCTATTCTATTATTCATGACATATTGAAAATATATACACATACGTATCATAAATGACACTAATTGCATCATTTGCAAATAAAATTTTCTTTTCAAAATAATACAAATACAACATACGAATTTTATTTAGTTGCTCTAGATGAGATGAACTGGAACACAAAGGAATTTATTCAGTATAAACTATAAGCAATTGAACATTTTGAATAAAAAATTAAATGAATGAATATTCTGATAAACATACATATTTTTGTTGTGATTCGAGTATAATCTAATAATATTTCTGTATTTATACATATAATATAACAATATTTATGTATATATAAATATATAATAATATGTACGGTGGGTTTCTGTTAATTTAGCTAATTTAAATTCAAATTTCATACCGTTAGAACTGCGTCAAATACTAAATTTCCAGTACACTTTCACAATAGTTTTCGATAATGACAATATCTTTTATGTCTCGCTATTCTTCGATCTCTGACAATCACAATGGCCCTGTCCAAACTCCCAAAAGCACCTTCCCGTTCTTACTCAGCTACACCCGGGGATAATATATATTTATATATTCTATAAGCTATCCAGATCGTTTCCGACAATACTGATTCAAGAGTTCAATTCAAGAAATCAAATATATACTATAAACCATAAAGTTATCAGTTTTATATACACGTGCTAATTTTTATTGCAATTTGTATATATCTATCTGCGGTCGACTAAAAGTATGCTACTAATGATTATTGCACTTACAATTAATATTTATATTACGCAGCTTAAAATTATGCTATGTTATTTTATTATCAAAAGTATTGCATACTTCAGTATTAGATGAAGGTGACAGCTGTTTTGTGACTGGCGATGAAGGAATATCCTCTGTATTCACTAGGAATATGTCAACTAACACAATCATTGGACTTGCTGCTTGCTTGATACGGTACGATGCTACTGCGGTTCTCACAAAAAGTAGCTGGATCCGAGCCATGGGTATGCTGAAGAAGATCACTCATTGAAAACTACGCAAATCAAGGAAAATTTTGCAGTGCCTAAACCAATTTTAGGTTTCTCTCCAAAGACAGAATCCAAGAGATGGCTGAAAAAAGGAATCAATAATAGAAGCTATCAAAACAACCTGTCTCTCTGTCCATATATTGCAGCCCAAAGATCTGCTAGCCTAGCACCAACCTTAAAATCTACTGTCTGAGTTAGTAGCAAGGTACAGATTTTAAATAATTTGTCATTTGCATTCGACTTGAAACACTCTGCCATATAGCTTTTCTTTGAATAATCGAACTCGCCTTGCCAGTAACTAATTTTTTTTTTTTTTTTTTTATTAAAAAAGGTGCATATTATTTTATTAACTAGCTTACTGCTACCTAATGTGGCAACTTAATCTAGTTTTACATTAGTGAGAACAATATATCACAGGCGATATAGCTGTGTATTATTTACAATGTTATTTACAATATTATATATATTTAAGATTTAGATTTTGTAAGAAATTTAAAGGAACCTGGTGGGAAGATCCAATGGGTGGTTCCTTTTAAGTCTTCTTTTTCTTGGCTTGGTAGTGAGTTGTCTGGCAAGCTCATATGGGTGTCTGCCAAGACGTTGTATGTAGTTCAGTGAATGCAATTGCATCACATCACCCACTTTGGGAATCCTTAGATCCCTTTCAATGTCCCTGTTGCGTATGTACCAGGGAGCATTGCACATTCGCCTTAGTATCTTAGATTGAGCAACCCTAATTTTATTAAGGCCAGTAACTAAGTTCGGATTTATTAAAGAAGATTCTTTCGTTTCGGTAAGTCAGTTAATTATTAAAAATATGACTGTTTTCTATTATAGCTAAATACTCTATATAATCTTTAATAGGAAATACAGTTTTTGTCCAATTGCACATCTAAGTCTTATGGCTATTATTGGTAATATATGAAGGTGTTTTATATTTGAATATACTATTTGACCATAAAATGACATTGATTAAATTGAACTGTACACATATATTACAATTTATAATTTATTACATTAATTTATTTTACTTGTGATTTTGCTTAATTTGCACTGGTTATAAGAAAAAGTATATCTCCTACAAAATGTTATATTATGACCTTGATTTCGATATTCGTATGATTTATCCGATTTCTAATTGCTCCCAAACGCCCTTGGGAATGCTCCCAATATTAGTTATCGCCTTCGCTTCGCTCTATTGACATTTCCCAGCGGCTAGTGAGAAGAGATTTGCCACACATGTTTATTTGCAGTAGGCGCGCAAACAAAACAATCCGAGCACTTGATAGCGAGTGATAAAGAGTCGACTGCCAAACCGCAGCCAACAACAGTTGCCAGTTGCCAGTTGCCATATTTTGCAACGATTTTTAGCGCATTCCCACGCTTCTTTATGGCGCTCGGAAGGGCGAGCGAGAACTAAGAGCTAAGAAATCAAATTAACATGTGATATAAAGTGCTGAAAAACGAAACGAAACGCTGATAAGATATTTATTCAGGTGCTGTGGACGGTGTGTTTTTATTTTTCATTTTGTACTTTTCTCGTAATCACCCACAAAACTGTGGGCAAAAAGGCGAGTGGTCTACAAAAAACAAGAAGAAATACAAGGAAAGGGAAATGTGCAAACGCAATTTAGGTCCGAGTAACTGAAAACTGAACCGTGAGAAAATTACACCCACAGATAACACACAGGCGGTCAGACATTCACACACACACATACAGCAAGAACTCATATAACGTTGGTATATGAGCGTTGTATCCATCAAAGACTTATGCGATAAGCGTTTTGTATGTGACGTAATATACAGATATGTGTGTGTATGTGTGTGTGCGTGTGGCTGTGTGTGTGCAATTGAAATTTTATTGTTTACCAACGTTCAAGGAAAAAAGAGTTTAAAGTTCGTGCACAGTCAAAAATTGTATCTGCCAGATACACACACGTGTATTCTTTACCCTTGCTGCTTTTTTGCTGCTGCTCGATAAGCAGCTCGGAACGTGTGAATTTTGAAAACCAATCAGACTTCGTTGTCACACTGATTGAACAAACGCATCAAGATCTGTAGCTGTGTGTGTATCTTATGGATACGTTTTTTGAGTCAGTTTAGTCAATGCTCATCAGGCTGGGTTGGGGATATTTCAGCGCTGGCGCGTAAATCGCATATGCGATGTGTGCACAACCTTTGAACCGGCTGATTAAACGGCATAAGCTGCCAGCTGCATAAATTGGCGGCAGTCGCAAATTCATTTGGCTTTTAACTACTGTTAATTTGCAATTGATGTGTGACTGCTGGCCAAACCGATTCGGTACGCTACAGTTGTGCAGGCTGGATGCACACAGGTTTCTGTCTGATCGATGCACAGATAAATGCATTTTATTGGCTGCTGCTGCTGCTGGCGTTGCCCACTGCAAGTCCAAGAGAGAGTCTCTATCTCTCGATAGCTGTTTAGTTGTACACTTGGCAGCTTAATGTCAGGTGCACAATGTTGGGCCATGTTTATTGGGATTACTTAGTTGCTAAAAATTATGACCAATTTGTCGGGTTCAATGAGATGCGACAGCAGTTGCAGCCAGCACCAGGGATATTCACGTATATCCGCATCGAAACGCCTTTCAAGTCAATTGCATGCAAATGCAGTTAGTCGAAGTCAGGAGGCGACGCGTTGCGTCGCCTCGCGTCCTCGCTCCGTAGAAGGCGTTGTGTCTCGCGCACTTATTTTGCGTACATTTTTGGCAAGCAAAATTAAAGCCTTAAACAGATAATGCGCTATCAAAAGCAGACAGTGCAGCAGACCCTGCTCTGGCTCTGGCTCTGGCTTTGGCTCTGGGTCTGACTCTGGGCATTCAATGCAAATCTCACACTCTCGCCCAGGTGCTGGTCGACGGCTGACGTCTGGCGAGTTAATAGAAAATTTATAATGCCGGGCGTGCCATAAATCGCAACATACACCCACATGTGTTGTACGTCAACGTTGCGATAGGTACGCAGGCGAGCGTGTGGGAAAAAGTTGTAATTTGCAGTTGACAAATACGCAAATACGCTTCGGCCCCGCACTCAGCTCGCAAGAATTAACTCATATTGCAAGCAAGCAGGCAATGCGACGCTGCAGTTTGAGTCGACTCAGTGATTTATGTGCACAGCGCTGCCTACGAAAATGTGTAGCAGCAACAACACCAGCAACATCAGCAGCAACTGCTGTTCCTGCAGCAGCAACTCCTCGCTGCAAAGATCTGCTGAACAATGGCATTGGGGCAGTGGGAGCTGCTAGATGGTGGCTCAGCAATCTTTGGCCTCAGTCTTCTGTTTTTTTTTTCTCTTTGGCCTACCTGCTGCCGTGTTGGCGTCGTTGCTGCTCCTATTCCCGCTGCTGCTGTAGTTGCGCCGCAGGCTGCAATTGTCTGCTTAAAAGCGTTCATTCTGTCCACAATGAAGCCACATAACTTGGCCGCAGTTACTGCCAGCCCAGCCAGCCACCAGACAGACAGACAGCCAGAGCTGCCCCACAGCCCCCTCTCCCAAATTGCGCCCATGGCTTCGATGTGATGATTTATTGCGGCTGCGCCTGCAGCAACCTCCATCCTTTGCTCACCGATGTCTAATGTCCAGAATCACAGTACGGTAGCCGCTGTTCACTTGGATGCGTTGCCATCTTGTATTTTGTTGTTGCTGTTGCTCTTGCCATGAATTGAAACTTTATTTAATAAGTTGATGTTATTTGTTAACCGCACTAAAGGTGCGCTGCTGAATTATATTGCTCCTGGCGCAGCCACACTACGAGGCTCTTCTAATGCACTCATGGGCCGGCAGTAACATGGCCCAGTGCCTGGCTATAAATTACATGGCCAAGTTGTGCCGAGGCGTGGGTACAGCGATTTACTGCATTAAATTGCAGTTTGCAATTTAAGCAGATTCCCAAATACTCCAGAGCTTCCAGTGAGCTCTTCAATGTAGCTCAAAGCGATTACCATATTTGGCTGCTAAAATATATTCGCATGAACACAAATCCAAAATGTTTCTAAACTACAATGGCTGGTTGTAATGAGATCAGAAGGGATTGTCAGAGAGTTATGCGAGTAAATTGTCATTAGTTCTCGTATTATATAAAATAAAGTAAATTATATTAAATACAATTTGTTTTCCATATGCGTTTAAGTATTTTATCATAGAAAATATAGAAGTGAAGTATAGAAAATTAAACTAGTAATATTTTTGTAAATATTATATATTTTTATGAATTTTTGTTATTAATTTTAAATTTAATTGTTTTGAAACTTTTATATTTTTGCTATTATTCCTATTATTATTTAAAATTTATATTTGGTCATGTCGTTTTATTTGATTATTGTATATATATTTATAATATCTAATGTTTGTAAAAATATCACATCTACAAAACATTGAGCATCTAAAATATCAATTACTTATTTCTAATAT
This sequence comes from Drosophila meridionalis, assembly GCA_035045145.1. Taxonomy (NCBI): domain Eukaryota; kingdom Metazoa; phylum Arthropoda; class Insecta; order Diptera; family Drosophilidae; genus Drosophila; species Drosophila meridionalis. The sequence goes on from JAWNPG010000023.1 coordinate 2,942,542, forward strand.
TTCGTTTTGTAGGACCAATACAAATTGATTTTCTGTAGTCTCAAAAATGTTAGATTATTGAAACTTGATAAAACACAATAAAGAACAGAAACATAGAAAACGGAAAACTCTGACACTGTTGATCAACAACAAAATAAAAGTGAATAATATCAATTAATAGAAAAATAAAATAAAAAATAAAATAAACAAACAATGCAAACATTATACTTACCTATTTACAATTTAAAACAATATAATGTGTTTTTGGTGTTTTCATAGGTTTGCATACGTTTTTAAAAAGCTCTATCGACTAGGTTTATCGAAGATATTGTTGGGTAGTAATAGTCAAATAATTTTTCATTTCAGTCCAGTAGTTTTGGAACTTATTCAAAACAAACAAGTAATCAATTTTATCTTCTTTATATACTAGTATAGATATATATATATATATATATATATAATACATTATATTTGGACAGTTTGTCTATCCAATCCATTAGATGACGGCGTATAATACGAGAATCTAAGTCCAAAGTTCAAATTTCGAAGGTAATGGAATAAATTTGTATTGCTATCATAAAATTTTAATTATATTGTATTATATACCAGTTACAGGGAAGGAGCAATCAATATATAAGAACAATAAATAAATAAATATTAAAAATATTATCAATTCTATTATTTCGTTCATAGATGCTTAAATTCCTATACAGCGAGAGAGCCATAAATACAAATACGCTGCATTATGGATTCCTGTGGAAAGTGGAAAACGTTCAAGGCAATTTTTCCACTATTAAATAATTATAGAAAAGTTCCTCCTCAAAAGTCTAAGTGGTACAGCATTTTGCGATACTTTCAGCTATATGGAAGCGCACCATTTCATATACTCTCTATAATAGAATGCTTAGATAGTCCTTTGACCCAATTGTAATCGGTTTTCAGTGCGCGCCGCATTACGTTGTGAAATGCTCCTCTCTTAATGCTGTGTGTCAGTGAATCGTATTAGAAAGTAGACGAAGACATGGGCACTTTAATCTGAGCCGCTGCATCTGGACAAACACTTTCTGACAAATTGCTGATAAATAAAGCTCAAATGCGAGAGATTTGCAATAATGCCTTTCTAATTTCATGCGTCGCCGTTTTTGCCGCTATAGAAGGCACCTTCTGGCGGGCATGCAAAGCGCAGAAAAGCGAAAAAAAAAGAAAAAATCGCGAAAAGCACTACGATTGGTGCCTGCTGGCATGGCGCCTCTACAGGCCGTGCAGTTTTAAACATTTTCCACACGTAATGCGAAAGTTTGAATCATTTGTCCACTGTGCACAGTGCGGCAACGGGCCGTTTTCATTTAAAATTCTTGTCACAGACATGTAATTGCAACGCGCCATGGACTGCGGCCTACCGACTCCCGACTCCCGACTCCTAACTCCCAACTCCCGAGTTCCAGCTCTCGACTCCCGATTGCTGCCAAACGGATCTATATTGCAATTGGCCTGGCCTATTGACAATGCGTTTGTCAGCAACAGAAACAGAAACGGCAGCAGCAGCAGCAGCAACAGCAACTCTGGGCTGCTTGTTGCCTCTGGCGCTGTGTTGACACAGATAAGTGCGTGGCGGTGGCGTCGGCAGCGATAAGTAGCGTTTATGCATTAATTTTTGCCTCAAAGTGGCATTATTTATTACGCATTAATGCGCTGAATTAACGTTTATTTAATTAATATTAATGCTGGCGCAGCATTTGTAGCTTGTTGCTGTGGCAGCAGTTGCTGCAACACAGTTGTCAGTTAACAGCAATTGTTGCTGTTGTTGCAGTTGCTGTTGCTGCTACTTAGGCTGACATTTTGTCTATGCATTTTGGGCAGCCAGGCAATTAAAGGTACCGCTAACAGGCACTGCCTGTCCAGGCAGTCATTCAGTCATTCAGTCAGTCAGCAATTGTCAGTTGTTGCTAGACAACATGTTGCTGACATACCTCACAGCCATGTTGCTGGGCTACAAATTTGGTACAGCCGGCAGCCTCTGCATGTCGGCTCCTACAACTATCCTGAAGTTCCCTGCAGAACTTGTCGCCGGCAAGCATTTTTGACATTCGGCGGCATTGTGCAGCCTCAGTCGCAGCCGCTGTCGCAGCGCACAGGTCAAGGCCTTGGGGGCAGCCAAATTAACAGTCGACTTGTGTTTATCCTACAGTCAACAAACGAATGCCGCTGACCGTTAAACTGTGCAAATATTTGTACAGAAATCGAAAGTGAAGTCGCCTGGCAAATAAATATGTAACCAATAACTCACAACTTTTTTGAACGAATTTTTGATAAAGCAATATTTGTATTAAGTCAGGCGATAGATAACGGGTGCTTCGATGTTTGTAATCTATCAGTGTCGGGGGTGGACGACGTTTGGCGGTCGGCGGTCGGCGGTCGATGACTGTGGATGTGGATGTGGTCAGCACTCGTACTATTGCATTGGGCGCAATAAACTTTATAATTTATAGACCAATCAGACGCAGATCGTACGCACTAAAACAAGTGAAAAATCATAGTCCAAACACATAATGCATCAGTGGAGATCAGAGAGCCAGGCAATTTATAGGATGGCCATGCCAATAGACACCGCACAGCGGGTTGTCAAATCGAAGAGCGACTGTGACGGTAACTGAGACTACGACATGGTGCAGGAACTAGCTGGCTAGGTGAGATGCCCGTGCTGGCCAAGACTCTCCCAGCCAATTGATTTATACAAACGGCAAAGCAACGGAACACAAATTGGTTTGCGTTGGGCTGGGGTTGGGTATGGGTTTGGGTTTGGGGTCCTCGAAATGATTTGTTGCACTTTGCTGCAATCGTCGCATACGCAGAACTTTTGCCAGTTGCGCTGTTTAACCTTTTGAACTGGCCTCATGGGTGGAGCTGCACGTGTGGCAGATTTCAATGGAAATCATTAGCTGAAGATCAGCTACAGCTGCTGCCGGCCCAACTGGCTGGATTGTTGGCTGTGCCTTTGCTTTGCATGCGGCTTGCGTAGCTAATTAGAGCCATAAATGCACTACACACACGCGCGCAGCTCAATCCCCCAATGTGAGCCATGTTCGAGTTGTTTAAAGCCCCGCGGATTGAACGGAAAGTGATATGCAGGCGTTGGCAAAAAATGTTCGGCCGGGCAGCAAAGATAGAAACAACAACAACAGCAGCAAGAGCTGGAGCAACAACTACAAACAGATGTCGCCTGTCGCCCGTTTGACCATTTAGGTTATGTTGGAATCCAACACCAGTTTATCAAGCGACGACCCAAACAATAAATTACGCAATTCAAACGCTCAACTGCAGTCCATCAATGGCATAATGAGGCAAGCGGCGGGCCGCCCCAGCAGCAGCAGCAGCAGCAGCAGCAGCAGCAGCAACAGCGGTCCCAGCGCAGATGCATTACCATATCGGCATAAATTCCGGAGCATCGTTAAGTGGGCCTGAAGACGACTGCCAGATAAACAGGCTGTGCTGCTGCCACTGCTGAGTAGCTGTAGTTGCAAGCAGGTTGCCTGCCGCATACCGCATGCCACAAGCCGCAAGCCACAAGCCGCAAGCCTCAGTCCGTCAGGCTACCCAGTGAGCCACCTAATGACGGAATCAGCGCCGATGCCGATACCCATGCCGACATGGCCATCGATAATGGCTGGCCGTGGAACCATTGGGCCCATTCGACTGTTCGAGCTCACTTGCGTTGACCTATCAACTCCCGATTCTTGCTCCGTATCAAACGAACTACAAGTATACGGATATCAGAGTTTATTCTAGGAAACTTTTTTCTTAATTATGCTCATAATGTGGGCAAAAAATATAAATTTTACTATATGTAAAAATCTTTTTTGTGAGATATACAGCATAAATTCGTGATATAATAGTTTTATTAATCTGTAAATAATATGCAGATGAAGACATGACAGACTCCATAAAAGATTAATGTTCTTGATCAGGACAACAAACTGAGTGGATTTAAATTTTGTCCTCCTGTCCGTCTGTGTATAAAATCGATAATTAATCTCATTTTAATCTTATTCAGTTATTTAATTATATGTCGTACAGCTTAGGAGCTAGAGTCTAAAGATGGGCTCCAAAATTCAGCAAATTCTTTAAATTGGAGATCAGTAGTAAATATACCAACTGTGTGAAAGATTTCGTATTTTTTGTAAAATAATATATTTTCGATAGAATATATATATCATATGATGTTGTCGATATCCATTAAAGAACACAAACGTTATTTATATAACTAAAGTTATTGTAAAAATAAAAATCATGTCACAACCAACGCCAAGCAGCATTCAAATGATTGCATTCTGGCAGATTCTAAGCATAGCACTTTCGATTGAATTGTGTTTGCATAACTGCTGATACTTTAGCTCAGATTTGCTAAATGGGGTTTGAATAGTATTGGTGGAGACTGACTGACTCTGACTCTCTTTCAGGTAGCTGCCACCTCCTTTGCAAGTTGATACCTATTAGAGTAAAATCGTCAATAATTCACTTTACGACGAATACTACTTAGAATATTCCTTAAATTTATATTGACAGTAAATAATAATGAAGAGATGGAAATATTAGTATATAAATATACATATATATTTTATTCAAGTTTAAAATAAGAGCATATAATAAATAATCAAAGATAAAAGTGTCGAACAGTCTGCGATCTACCAGGGCCCGTTACAGGATCAACAATTGGAGCATCTAAAGTAGCTGCGGTTCTAACCAATGCCTCCGTATTCGCGGATCATATCCATAATAGCGGAATAAGTTCCGTATCCAAGAATAAGTGCGCCAATTATTATTATTATTATATCTTTAACCAGCTTCCATTTGCAACGGCCATATGAAGTGCCATACAAGAGGCAAATATCAATCCAGCAGGGAAAAATGATGTTCAGTAGCGATATGGAAAAGGCACCAACCAAGGCTAAAAGTGGACCCAAATTGGGAAAAGCAATTGCGTTGGCTGTACATACAATCACGAAGCAGGAACGAAATATGTATTCTATCATATGGGGGTTCTTGGGGTTATGATTCTTTGCGATGTACTGATTGCACACAATGTCGACCACAACGTATCCACTCAAAGGATATGTGAAGAATACGGATACTGCGATGAATACTTTGATTACCTGTGCCAGCCTGTTATAAAAGGGTATAGATAAGTACAAATCTTATGTGACACCTACAGCGTTTTGGAGAATACTCACGCTTCACTAGTGGGCATATTCAAAGTCACACTAGCCGCCACCAAGCTACCATAGCGCCAATAGCCCATGAATCCAAATATGATATATGTCGACGCAACAAACACTGCACCGCGATTCAGAACACCAAACCAGCCCAGATATTGGGCTGGCTTAGACATTTTTGATTCGATGGCAAGCATCTGCGAAAATAATGATAGTATTTTATAGCCAAATCAATATATAATGCAAATTTGTCTGACAATGACTTACCACACCCACGGACGAAGTGGCAAATAGTATAATACCAAAAAACAAAGGCAATTCATAGTTAAAAAGCTTGGCGTTTTGAATAGGCGGTAAGTTAGTGAAGAAATAATAAAAGATACATCCGAAACCGCTGTACATTAAAATATTAGCTATTATATTCGTAGGCATCAAGTACTTCAGATGCCGCAGTAGAAATAGAGGTATGGACAAAAGTCCTACCACTAGGCAATATAGTCGGACATCTAGTTCTCTGCAATTATGGTCAATAACTTGCTTCAAATTTACGGCTACAAATACGATATAAACTACACAGACACCATAGTGGGAAAACATCAAAATAGCATTCACTAAATGCCCAGAACATTTCGAAGCACAATGACAGCATTCCGGCCCTATACTGATTGCGTATTCCATTGTCTTCGGAAAGGTCATATAACCCACCATATTCCGTCGACTACATTCTACCATACAACGAATCTGAAGAACACAAGAAGATACATTTCAGGCGATCGTTTCATTAATATTTCGCTCACTAGTAGTTGCAGTCCATAAATCAAAAGGGCAGTGGAAAAGATCGTCAGTACGATGCCACCCACATAGCCAGCATAGAAGAAGGCGAGCGGTAGGGCCAGGCAACCGGTTCCAACCACACACTTCAACAGTGATAATAGTGCATCGCAATTGCTGTGGAATTGCTCGATAACCTGCAGTGTATGTATATATCTGGCAAAGACTTACGATAATGGTTTTTCCACTTCTCGGGCCGTATATGGATCAAAGGGCTTTTCACCGGGTCTGTTAAATGTTAATTGAAAGTAATAAGCGTTAACCCTCGGAAATAAGTTCACCAACATAAAGAGAGAACACATACTTTTCTGCCATTTGGAATCTATGCAATTGAAACTATAGTGTTAATTTCAGAATTTTGTACTCTTACACATTTAAATAAATTTTAATTTAATCTCAATAACGTAACTTTCATTCAAAAAATAGAACAAGTCTTAGAAAACTCTGAAAAACAAATACCAAACACTGATAAATATCAACCAACATGCTATGATTATAATATATTAAACAAGTATGAATAAGAACGTTGCATTCGGGCGTCACCGACTGCGTGATACTCTGTTCCCATAGGTGCATCTGGTAAAAAAATTTAAGCTTAGCGCAACAAACTTTGTTTCCGATTTGTTACGCCCCGACTGACGTTTTGGAAACAGAATATGAACATTTAAACGATGGTGCATTGCGCTGCTTGCAAAGTGCGTGTGATAATTGGCCAAACTATTTTTTTTAAATAAATTGGGACTGATTTAACGGATTTTAATGAATAGCATATTGATGTAGTGAATTTTTTAGATTTTTAGAAATGCCAACTTATTCACATGACAATAGTTGCAACTGAAGTAGAAAAAAACATCTTAAAGCAATTCGTGCACACCAAGTCAATCCACCCTATTCCACAAATTACTTTAAAAATACAAATGATTGAATTATGTTGTTAACATCAATTGAAAGAAACTTTAATTTCAATTCGATTGAAAAGAATTTAGAAAATATAAAATGCGATTGTCATATTTTTCCTTGATGGCTGCCACTGAGAGTATGGTGCCAGCAATGCCTCCGAAGAAACCTATAACGATGAAAAGCAAAGAGCGCAAAAGCAGGATTTTCAGGGGTCCATATCCTTCATTATAGCAGACGCATATATTGATAATGCCGGGAAAAATAAGACCCAGCTGAGACAAACAGAACGAGCCGACAAACGAGAGGAGTAGGCCGAAATCCGGATAGGCAATGGCGCACAGAACGGAGGCGATGACCACGGCCATGCGCACCAGATACTCTACCAACAGTGTGGCACTCTCCATCAGCCTGGGCGCCATGTAACTGCGCCAGATAATCTCAATGATTACGTAGCCCTGTAGGGCATAGCTACAAAATATGGCTAGAATAAACAGGGTGACGCCACATTTGGAGAGGCTGTTGAAGGATTGGTGAATAGGGATATTGGAAAGTGAGGCATTAAGCGCATTTGATTACGTTTCATCGGGGAGGTTTTTAAGAAGGTATGTCGAAGTATCGTCGCCGTACTTCCAATAGCCCAAGAAACCAAAGGCTGCATAAAACGCAATCACTATAAACATGGCTCGATTCATTACACCCCACGGCCCCATGAAATTTTCCGGATGTTTCATATTTACTTGCAGTTGAAGGGTCTATAAGAAAAAGGTTAGAAAATAAGGCGGACACTGGTTAGAGTATAGCTGAATTGAGCTGACCACGCCTATCGCCTGCACCGAAAACATAATGGTGCCAAAGAACAACGGAAACTGGGAAAAATTTTGCACGGGCGTTCGGTCAGCCAGACTAGGTAAATCAACCAACAAATAGCTCATAATAATTCCGACACCTAAAAGAGGTCAACACTGAGCTTAGCACTAGCTCTTTCTATTACACCCGATAGCTGAAACCTACCAACAATCATAAATAGGTTTGAGATCATGGCCAGTGGCACAAGGTATTTGAGGCTGCGTATGAGAAAGGTGAGGATGAGGGGCAGCGTCATAAGAGCGATATAAATGCGCGTGTCGATTGGCGGAAGATAATCGTCGCCCAATTCCTTGAGGTTCTTGCCAATAAACACGACGTAAACAACATCCACTCCAAAGTGATAAATGCACAGAAAAGCATCCACCTGCCGACTTTCAAGTATAAATGTATATTGATCGTTCACGTTGATCTTAGGCATCAGCGACTTACGCGAAGTATTTTCCCAGAGGCCTGAGCCAAGTGGGTCCATTCAAAATAGCCAAATGCATGGCCTCGCTGTATGTGAGCATCGTCATCTTGTAGCGCTTGCAAGTCAAGCTGATGTCATTGATCTGTGGTAAGGTGTTGTAAGAACTATAGGATCATACATGTACTCAGACGCTACCAACACATGCATGGCATACAGCAAAAAGGCGCAAATTAGAACGGAGGCTACAAGGCCCACCAGCCAGCCGGAAGTATGGAAGGCATTGGGCAGAGCCAGAATACCCGTGCCAAAAGTACATCTAATCAAGTTAATAAACGCCTCCGTGTCACTATGTAATAGATGATCATTGAGGTACTCTAGTGGATAAGTAGTACAAGTTTCTTACGTCAGTTGATTCTGTGCATCAGTATGCAATTGCGGGTTGTTGTAGGCCACCATCCTGCAGCAGAAGAGAGAAATAAAAATACTTCAGTACATCTCCATGAAGTGACTCATTTATACTTACCCCAAGTTTGCCTTCAGGAAATGGAAGAATGTCGGAGTGTATCCAATATTTCGTTCTGCCTCCTCGCTAATTTGCAAAAATCAATCTCCGACGTCCAGGCAAGTTTTTAGGTAACATTTAAGAATATAAATAAAATAGGGTTTTAAGCACAGATCTCTCAAAAAGACTATTTATGTTGAGTTGAATATGGTTTTCTACAATAAATATTTTCAGGTCCAAATGTTTTGAAAATTATGTAAATAACTAAGCGAAGAGAAGGCAAGCAGAAGATGCCGTTGTAGAAGGCCGCGCAGCTCGCATACCCTTTCTGAAATTTGTTAGTTGAGGAATGGCTTAGATAGAGGAGATATACGATGAAAATTATATATAAGTAAAAATCAATTTTGATATATATATCGTAGGCAGCTTTCTTTATATATATACCATGTCATATTTCTAAGTAAATATCTAAGCCGAAAAGGCCTAGTTCCTAGTCTAAACTCTTTAATTATTGTAAGATACCATTCACAAAAAACTGTAATTATAACAAAGAGTGAAATAAATTGAAATTGAAATTGAAATATATATAAACTCTGCTTAAAATCAGTGTTATTTCTTATATAGGCTGTTATTGAGGTATTATTTTTATAGGGTATTCTATGTTTAGTGCAATGCATGACAACTCTTCAGGTTCAAAACTTCAATATTAGCATGGCCCAGAGCAGGGACTCATTCCAGGAAATTAAGCACACCAGCAAAATGTAGCGAAGCAGCGTCTGTTGTGTGGGCGTTTAAGGCCTGGCAATGCGATCTGGCCGTAAAAGCAGGCCAAGTCCTCGATCTGACAGGACTTTGGAATTCGTTCGTCGTATGGTGGCTGCTTTTGCTACCTAAATTATGCAGCAGCCGCTGGCTATCGGTTCGGCAAGCCGCTTCTCGGCCAGGCGGCGGGTCGGCACTGATCCAACTGGAGCTGCAGCCACGCCTTGTTCCGCTCGCCAAGCTCTAGGCCAGCTGAAAGACAAACTAATTAGTGTGGTCGGCTCTGTCATTTTGCACGCATTTCTCAAATGCCCGGCGATGATGGCACTGACCAAACCACTGCACCGCACAGCACCACATCATTCAAGGCGACTGGAAGAAAGTACAGTTTCTAGTTAAATCTGAGTCCCCATTGTGTGCGGCCCATGGAAAGCCGCCCGCTGGGAGTACGAGCCTAGATACTAGTTGTGCGAAATAACAAGTGTGAGGCGAGTGCGAGTGCGAGTGCGCGTGCGAGTACACATTTAATATATGCAAGTGCCCCCACGCCAGCCCCCGCGGCCCCACAACCCCTCTAACTAGCTAAACCGCCCCTTGGCCGCTTTGTGTTGGCGGAAACGATGTTTTTCCTATGCAAATACTGTTGGTGCCCCTTTTTGCATTTACCAAGTGTCTTTTGCTGTGTTGTTTATTTGTTTTCGCCGAGGCCAAGCCAGGGGTCAACTACGCATTTGATTGCAGTTGCTTTTGCTATTTGCTATTGAGTGTTTCCCCCTCGAAGCGCCTGATATCGTCTTGATGTATCTTCGTTGTGTGACTGTTAGTGTGAGTGTGCGTGTGTGGGAGGTCAGGAATTTGAAATTTGTATACTTTAAATAAAACAATTCCGAACTAGTAGATATGTGGCGAAGACCAGCTAGTTAGAGTAATAAAAATGTTATTGGTATATAAATAGATTTGCAGTAATATATAATTTTTTCATTTTACAAAGAATTTAAAAATAATATTTAAATAATATTGAATATTTAAAAAGGGGTTTCAATGAGTTTTAAGTTAAGTTTCTCCATAGTATATTACTTTTAAAATCATGAAATCATTTTGTAATTTTATTTTTATAAAAAATTTGCAAGGGCTTTAACAATAATATTTAAATAATATTCCTGAAATATTGACTATACAAAACGAAGTTTTAAAGAGTTTTAATTACGGCTGTCTCCATAATATATTACTTTTAAAATCATTAAATCATTTTGTACCTTTATTTTTATATAAAATTGTATGTAAATAAATAGGAGTAAGTATTAATAGGTAAGTAAAAATTATACTAATAGTATATAATGGTTCGTATAGAACTTAAAAAATCTTTTTTGATTATTGACTGTGGCTGTGTATTCCATATAAACATTTGGAGTAACCTCGAACTAAAAACAGTAGTCAACAGCTACAATAATGAACATTAAAAACATATTTCAAATTTTTATAATCAAATGTTTAGATTATAAAATTATTAATTTTATTTTAATTTCAAATATCAAGATTATAAAACTAGTACATATATTATTAAGTTTCTCGCCAAAACCATTTATCTTTAAAAATAATCACATGCTAAATACTGAATGTATTGAGAATATTATTAATTGTTAATTTAATATCTCATTAAAAAAGTTCTAGTCTGTTTTAGCTTTGCTCTTATCATCTTCTCACTTATTATTCACATTATAAATATTACCATAGCTAGTGAAATAAATATGAACTACCCCGCGCCTTAACCCGTCTAGGGTATGCGTACGGTAGCCGCATCAAGAAACAGTCGCACTAAACAGACATTTAAATATGCGCATTGGCAATTGCATTGCAGGCGTACCACGCTGCGTATGAATTTTCAGTGAAATTAACATACTAATGACACTTTGAGGCTGTCCAAGGGTGGTGCCCGCTGCCCATTGATGATGTTCGGGCTGCGGGCCATGCCCGGGCGACGCGGCCCGCTGGAGTCCCGGTCCGTGACAGCCGTGAGCCGACATCAGCTGGTGCAGCAAGTGGGTCAGCCAGCCAGCGACTGCAAGTCGAACTTCGCATGTGGTTCAATAATTCCAACAGTAAATGCTAAACTATGCGCATAGATTGTCAACGCGCCAAGATGCTTAGCTGATTGCTGCCGTCGAGGCGAGGATTGGAGTCAGCGACTGTGGCTACAGCTGAAGCTGGAGCTTGGAGTGGAGCTTGGGCTGGAGCTGGGGCTGGACGTGGTGTGTCATTAAAGTGCAGACAAATGGCAACGGCATGTGCGGCACATGTCAAACTGCAGGCAGCAGCAAACGGCAACAGGTGAAAATGTTGGAATTCTGATTATCTGCTGGCTGTTCGGCTGGCTGCTGCCAATCACTACAAGCAACTGTTGCCGCGAGTCAGGCTAAGCAGCAACTTAAACTGTAACTTTCGACGATTTGTCGCTCAGCTCGGCGTTGGTTTCTTGACGGTTTGCTTCAAGCTTGATACTTTGATGTTTGGCTACCAAACGATCAACTGAAATACACAAAAGCAACAACAGCAGCAGCAGCAACAGCAGCAGCATAATTATGTGTGTATTTCGCTGCTGCGATCGTCCGCCAGCAACATGGGTGCTACATTCCATTTACTCCGTTGCCCATTCGGCCGCTTGCCATTTGTGTGCTGCACATGCCACGCCCACATTCAATTTACAGCCGGAAGTGTGGGTGTGCACGCATTTTGATGTGCCCACTGCTGCAGCCAGGATTTTAATTTTTTTTATTACTGCTTTTGGCTTTCGTTGTTCCATTCGCAGACTCGAACTCATTTGGTCGCGCATAAATCAAAAATTGTAGCAGCATTTCTTAACCGGCAACTCAGCAATAGCAGCAGCAGCGGCAACTCCCGGCAGCAACTCCCGCATAAAAAAGTATGAAAAACGCATATAATGATTGGCTCCAGAGCACTAACAGCAACAACGGCTAATACAAGAGCAACATCAGAAACAACAGCAACATAATAGCCAATTGCCTGGGCCACGTAGCAGCAGCAGCAGCAGCAGCAAAAAGTGGGAGGATGCAGTGAATTTTCTCCCTCGGCAAAACTTATTTTTTAGCGTCGGCTGCCGTTTACTTTGTTGCTTTTGCTTTGAGTTGTTGTTGCTGTTGTTATTGGTGTTGTTGTAGTGGCTGTCGCTGTCGGACCGTTTGCCTTTTTGGGGCCATCAGGTCTTCGCCTAAGCGGCAGATTCCTGTCTGTGTTGTCTGGAGCCCAGCTTCTGAGACGTTGACTGCATTTTTAAGCGCGCTGCGCATAAAATAAAAGCAGATTGCAGCCAAAGCATTGCCTCGGGCATAGAGCGCGCGTCGTTTCTTCAATGAAACGAGTAAAAGTGCAGGATGCCCTGTTGTCCTGCCCATCGGAACAGCTTCTGCAGATCGGCAGCAGCAGCAGCAGCAGCTAATTTCAAGATCGGAGCAAAAAACCAACCCAAACCTTGAGCTCGGCTCAGCTCAAAGCCCTTAGAGTCCGCATTGGGCTGTTGTTGCTGCTTCTGTTGCTGTTCCTGCTGTTGCTGCAATTGCTGCTGCGCTGATCTTGTGCGATAATGATGCAAGTTAATCATTAGCTTGGAACGTGTATTATGCGATTATTATTTTGGCCCGGCAAGGATTATTGTACTACTAACAACGCCCCGCTACCTACTCGAAGCCATTTGTTGGGCGTTTTACTCAGCGACTTTTTAAGTAATTTTCAATTTCCGTTCGCCATGTTGCAATTTGGAGCCAATGCTGCGTTTTCTTTGCGAAATGCGATGCTCTTCAAGTCGGCGGAGCACATGTAACAATTTGTCAACGCTGGCTCGGCTGGCACTACGTAGGCAAATCTCCGCTCGTAAGCAGTTAAGCATGCGGCAACATGTTGCTGCAACATGTAAGATGTCAGCGTTTTTTAAGAATCAATTGCCGCCCAACAGCAGCAGCAGCCGCCGCAGCAGCACCAACAGATACTACAACAGCAACAGCAGAAGTCGCAATTCGATATTGTCGCTGTGGCTTTGGCGTTGGTGTGGTTGCAGTTGCTCTTGTTGTTGTTGTTGTTGGTGTTGCTGTTCTTGCTGCCCGCCCTCTGGCTGCCGTCTGTCAGCAACATGTTGCCGCCGCCTCTCCCTCGACTAAGTTATGGCCACACACATCGCACGGGCGGCCTTGAAAAGCAATCCGAGCATCGAAGAGAACTTTGAAAAAATCATTGCAGAATTTAAATAAGCAGGCGAGCAAAGCTACAAAACAGCTAAGAAAAACGCATACAGCGCATACACATTTCGCGAGCTTTGCAATTGACGTGCAACATGATTTTGTAGGCGTGCAACATGCGCATGTGCAACAGCCGCAACTTTATCAGATTGCCGCAGTTCCGAAAGCTGACGCAGACGCTGACGCTGCCTCTGCTACAGTCCATTTTTTATTTGGTTGTTTTTCTCGTTTCTGTCTCTTTTTTTTGTAGGTTTTTGGCATGTTGACTGTCAATTGTTTGGTGGGCGTTGCTGCAGCAGCGGCAGCAACTACGGTAACAATATGGTCCATTGCAGGTCCTTCGCTCCAGAGCTATATCAATGTCAACAGAATTATCACACAGCGCTGTCAATATATGCAAGTATACACAGTGAACAGAACAACAATAACAACAACAGCAACAACATGAACAACTGCATGCAAACCAATCAAGTGACAATCACTTGCCAGCTAAGGAGTTGGGCAGTAGCAACAACTGCAACAACTGCAGCAACTGCAACAATGCCTGGCTAAGACAAATAAATGCGTGTTTCTGCATGTGTGTGTATGTGACACTCGTTAACACGATGCGAAACTGCGCGAAATGCGATATTTCACACGATTTATGCACGATCAACGACAAGAGATGCAACTCCAAAAGGCAACGCCAGCAGCAACAGCCAACAGCCAACAGCAACAGCAACAGTTGCTAGCAACCTTTTAAGCGGCCACACACGTTGCAGAGCTTAAGCTATTACCGCGCTCCTCTGAAGCGCTTCACTAGGAGCTGTAGCAGTGAGTAATTGTCTCGTCAAGGCATTGTCAGCTACAGACTTAGGGAACTATCGTGGGTAACATTTTTATAAATATTAATTATGTACCAACAAAGTACAACAAACAAATGAATAGAATGCGAGGACAAAAGATGAGGAAATCAAGAATAATGAGTCAAATCTCTATTCTGAGTATAGTTCTAAAGATGGCATACTTAAGCATGGATCAATAATTGATTAAGTACTTATTGGAATTTTAAATAAATACATACTAAAATAAAGAGTTTTTACTTAATTTTGATATACTTATCATACTGCACCTCTGAAGGAATGTATATATGAAATCTATATATACTTATGAATTTTTTTTTTTATAAATATTCATTATATATCAACAAAGAACTTGAATGGAACGGGCAAACAAATTAAGAGGAAATTATGAATAATGAATAAAAAATAATCCAAATCTTTAGCCCAAGTATTGTGCTAAAGGTGGCATACTTATACTGGGATCAATAATTGATTAAGTAATTCTTAGAACTTGAAGTAAATACATACTAAAATAAAGAGTTTTTACTTAATTTCGATATATTCATTATATGATTCACATATGATAGATGGTTCAAAATGAATATTCAATATCAACGAATATCTTTTTATTATTATTAATTATAAAACAACAAAGAGCTTGAGCTGTTAAAGTTAATACAAATTAGCTTTGCTTAATAATTTATAGAGAAACTATTAAAATAAACTATTGATAAGATAAGATTTTAAGAGATTCACATCACATCCTAAACGTCTTCTAAAATGTATAACATTATAATATTTATTTAAAAAATATATTATTTATAAATATATATCATGAATATATATCAAAAAACTGTTATTTTCTCAAATTTATTATGTAGATAATCACTTCGCTCTACTAACTTTTTAAATTTATAATATTATATATATGATTATAAATTATTAGATTTTCAAAATAATGAACGAGGCTCAGGTTACAATTTTATTCAACTAATTATTATACCCTGAGCCCATTGAAAATGGGAAATCAGGGTATAATGGTTTTGTGAAAATGTATGTAACAGGCAGAAGGAGGCGTGCCACACCCCATAAAGTATATATATTCTTGATCAGCGCGACAAGACGAGTTGATATAGCCCTGTCCGTCTGTCCGTCTGTCCGTCCGTCCGTCTGTCCGTCTGTCCGTCTGTCCGTCTGTCCGTCCGTCCGTGTGAACGCTGAGATATTTTTAAGTACGCAACGTAGAGACTTGAAATTTTACATGAATACTCGATAATACCATACGCTGCACAAGTTTATAAAATTTTTCCGATAACTCATTCCATTTCGATTTTATGAGCATTTATCGATAATTTTAATGTGTTTTTAAGGCGGGGTTTGTACATCGTTTGAGCTAGAGACTTCAAATTTGCTGTGTAGTTGCGTGTAATGAATATGGAGATAACGTAATTTTCAGATTTTGGATGCCACGCCCCATTCGCCCCCAATAGCCCCCTATTTGTAGAAAGCGCATATCAAATACTAGAGACTTGTGCTTTGGCAAGTACACAAATATGAATGCCATTAATAAGTTGTGAAAGTTTGATGCACTTAGTCTATCGCTAAGAAAAGTTATTAAACAATTAAGTTCCCATAGTTATACCCACATTGCAGCCCAAGCGCAGTCGCTGCGTCAACTGCGCAGTTGGCAGAGCGCGCGCTTATGCGTGCGTGCATATGTATGTGTGTATGTGTTGTTTGTATGTATGCATACAAAATCGTAGAATGATTTGATATTTGGCTCTTCACAGGGCTCAGGGTATCCCCTAGTCGAGCAGTCTCGACTAGAGCACTCTTACTTGTTTTTACATAAAAAGATTTCCCAGCATATGCTATACCTCAGGATATCTACCTATATACCATCAGTAATAAGCAAACATAACTAAATGTTGTCTTGTGGTAAGACCATTGTCTTTTGGTAGGACCATTTTAGGCCAATTGGAACTTCATATACAGTCAAGTGGAGTTATAGACCAAGCAGAGCTGCTTGCATGTTGCGAGCAGCACTAACATGTTGCTAAAGTGTTGCTGAGCTGCAGCTGCTGCTACTTAGTGCGCAATGTTGCTGACTGATTTTCTGGCTAATTTGACAGGCAGGCAGCAGTTGAATGATGTTGATGATGCCTCGGTCGGTGAGCTGCGCTCGTTAAGATTTATGCGATGCGAATTGGTTGTGCCAACATTTGCCCATATACATAATTGAAATGTAATAAATTCTGTGGAGTTTTTCGTGCGCAATTAGCGTGTTTTGGCCAACAGCGACAATTGCTGACCATATTCATGTTTGCAGTTTGTTATTAAATAAAATAATTTCATAGCTGGAACGTAGCAGCCACAGCAGCAGCAGCACTTGTTGGCTGTGTCAGTTGCCATTGCTGGTCATACAAGCTGTAAAGTGCGAAATCAACACGCTTCATGCCAACTATGTGCAGTCCGGCAGCTGCATCAACTGGCTGCATCAGCTGCAGCTTCGGATTCGCATTCAGCTCCAGCGCAGTGTCCAAGTTCCAGTGTTCAGTGTGTTACTTGTCAACACAAATGGCAATCGGCGTTGATGAATTGGCGTTGCCTTGGGCCAATTATAAACTTCTTTGGCCATGGTCAAATGTTGCGAGTTGTTGCGGCTAAATTGCGAGGCCTTATGCCTGATGCCTGATGCCTTATGCTTTATGCAGATCACATGAACACAGTTCCTGTGCGATCCATGAAGCCCCGCAGCGCTTCCTGCATCCGCATCGCGTGGGTGTTGAATGACCAACAATCGATACCGAGTTACCGAGTGCAACAAAGTATCAGAGCTCTGTAATCAGATACCAGACACCGTCTACCAATCTTCCTTCTTCCCCTTCATCCACTCGTATGGTTAGGTAATTGAGGCACCCGCAATCACGTCGATATCGTCGTCGTCGTCTTTTTATGGCCGTGTGCCCAAAAAAGGCGCCAACTTTGCTCGGGTCACAATGGCCAAATAGGCCACGTGCTACAAATTACTATGGCAAGGGAGCAGGGAGCAAGCAGGAGGCTATTCTTCCTGCTGCTGTTGCTGCTGCTGCTGCTGCTGCTGCTGCTGCATGACAAAAAATGCACACCCTCGCACCTGAGTCTGAAACTGAAATCCCTGCCGTAAGGCGATATTTGGTTTCTTTCCTTTGACTGCTGCGCTTCTCAGCTGTTCCTCGTTTCTCGTTCCTCTCGGCCGCTTGGCGCGCGTTCCCTCCTGTGCATTATCATTATTATTGTTATTATCTACGGCCCGGTGTGTTTCCCTTCCGCTTATACAATAACATCCAATTTCTGCTACCTACTTTTGGCAGCATCATCTCAGCCTCTGAGATTTGCTTTGATTTGTTGTTGCCGTTGCTGTCGCTGAGTCGCTGCTCCTGCTGGAAGGAAAACACCCGCATGATCCATTAAGCATGGCATATGTAGCATATTTGTATTCTACGCTAATGACATTAGCATCGACAAAGAGCAGATTGCTTTGATCACTGATTGCGTAAAATTAAACTTCATTATCTTCTATTACAATGTGAAAACTAGTCAAGAAATACTACAAAGATATAAAATTCCTAGTAGAGACAGTAATATTCGACTTTTAACTACAATATACATATGTCTAGTCCTAGCAACTGCATAAATAAAATTTGTTATAGTCAAGCACATAAATTATAATTATATATTTCGACCCTTAAAGGAAAATAATCTTGAAAACTTTGTATTTGGCTATATTAACTTTTATAAAAAATTTTAATCTTAGCTTTAGCATTAGCCTTAGCTAATCATTCATTCAGAAAATTCGTCAGAATCTGCTGCAAAGTTTTCGGAAGTGAATAAACTTCTTTAGCTAGTTTTCTGATCTTGTTTACCCATCCATTTTATTCTGAGATATTTATCTAGTTTTATGCCTCAGCTATTTTATATAGAAAGCTTTTATATATAGAAAGTATTTATAAAGAAGTTTGCTATCATATACAACATATATAATATGAATGAATTGTATTTCAAATAGAACATTTCTTTATGTTATTTCTTAACAAAAATTATTTTTTATATATTATATCAATTTCGAGTAGTTAATAAAAAATACTCTTTAATTTGTATTAGTTTCATATATTCTTATTGTAAAAAAAATAGTAATAATAAATAAATAATAAATTAAATTGAATGCCTAAGAAAATTGGCTCTGATTGCTTAGAAGGCAATAGAGCAGATCGCAGAGCTCGAAGGCAAGAGCCTCTCCAAGTGCAGAATTTTCTGCAAACGTTCCCCTAAGTGCAAGCCAACCCTGCGGAGATTATTGACCTCAAGCAAACAGCACAATGGTATTGCAAGGGCGGAGTTTTTTGTCCCTGAGCAGCACCAAACAGAAGCAGCATCAACAGCTGTTGCGAGGCTCAGGACAAAAAGTCTTGGCGCGCTCCTACACACACTCATATACGCACGCATTGAAGAGGAAGACGTGAACAGAAGTCACGCACAATTGCAATTACGAAACATTGGAAAAACTGTCGAACAAATCTGAGGAACAGCTGAGAAGGTGTGACTAGTCGGAAGAAGCGCACGGGCCGACAGCCAAAGGAAGTGAAACTATAGCCAGATCTTTTGCGGTTGCATGCGAGAAGGTGTCAGATGTGTAGCAGCAGCAGCAGCATCTGGGCCAGCAATTACAACTGCAATTAGAACCTGGCCATGGGGCAGCTATTAAAGCAATCGATTGGCCAGAACAAGTGGCTCAAACGAATGACATATGGACGACGCCGACGCAGAGGCAGGCGCAGACGCCGCCGCAGACGCGTTGCGTGTGACTGTGGCCAGACGCTGAAGAAAGCTGAGAAAAAAAGTTATTGTTGCAGAACCGTTAACGGGGTTAGCAAAAAGGCGACTGTTACCGTTAGCTACTCCCAATCTTGCATTAGAAGGTGGACAAAAAATATAAAGCAGAAACATTTAAAGAAATTCAAACGAATTGGCATATATTTGTTTGTGCTCCTCTTCCAGCTCTGGCTCTGGCTGTCGCTATGCCCCCGGGCACGCCCACTTAAATTGCGTGCCATGCTGAAAGCATTCATTTTGAGGCCGAGCTTGATGCGGACTTAGACTTGGGGCTCGGACTGTGGATGTGAATGTGGATGTGGATGCCACTGCGACTACAATTAAATTTGCATTTGTATGAATTCTGTTGTTGTTGTTGTTGTTGTGGTAGTGCCGCGGGTGAAATACCAAGGCATAGGAAACATTTATCACTGGTCAACACCACCACCAACATCACCAGCAGCAGCAGCAGCACAATCACCGCCGACGCCAACATCTTGGTAACGCATAATAAAACTAAAGCGCTTATAATTTCATATGAAATTCTTATGGACTGAAAGTCAGAGTCGGAGTTGAGTCGGACTCCCAACTATTAGCCGGACATGCAATTGGCCAAGAGGCAGCAGGAGCAGCAGCAGCAGCCAAGTTAATCACAGGGTTGCCAGTTGAGTTGCCTAAACGAAAATGCTTAAATTTAATGACATAAATATACACGAGGCAAATGGAGTTGCTCTGCGATTCGACTTGGGGTCGTACTTGGACTCCGCTCCAAGCTGAGAGTCGAGGTTTATGTCTTGCAAGGACTAGGGCGGGTGGTTCCCAAGTGAGCTTGTGCAGCTCGCCGTTTATGTGCCCGTCGCGATTTCATTGTGCAATACTCGAAATGCGACCATAAATCTAGGTGTCTTTATCAATGTGTCACGCTCAAGCAACTCTAACTTTGCTCGGGCCTATCTGCCAGCCAGCTGCCCGTCCGTTAAGGATAAACGAGTTCCTTGACACCAGGTAGGGCAGCGGCGACCCACCACCCCTTTTTATTTTCCTTTTCCGGAATCTTTTGCGCATTTGCAGCGTAATCTTTGCGAGCAGCCTTCGTCTGCCGCCACCGCCAACCCGTGAGCAGGATAAACCGGCTGCTCCTTTAACGGGCAGCAACAAGGGATGCCTCCTCCTCCAACCGACCCTCTTCTGTAGGCTTTTTGCCGCTGCGCAGATAACACAGCTGCGCATGTTAATTTAAAATTAGGCAATTTCTGCGCAGTTGCTAATGGCAATTGGCCTGGGACTGTGTCATCTTCGGGTCTGTGCTAAGGAGCGAAAAGTTGTTTCCCGCACTAAAGCTCTAACAGACTTCCGAGCGCAGGACACCCGAAGGGTAACAAGCAGCGCAGCTGGTGGGATTTTGATAAGCTTTGTCTGTGGAACTAATGAATCCCTTGCATGAACTATGAACTATTTGTTTATGATTAAGATTATGCAGCCCACAACGTCGTATATCAATTAGTGTGGGATATTATTATCAAAGGTCTAATGTGGGTCTAAAATATATAATGTATTTATTATTTCGTTCAACTTGATTTATTTCTGACTTTACAATAATACCATGTATTGTGAATAGTGAATTGAGACAGCATAAAGTAAGAGTTGGTTTATCACTGAACCCTTTCTACTTAGAATATAATCATATATCATATGGTTATCTTAAAGATAAGATATGGTTCTCGGGATAGAAAGAATTTATCCTTAACATAATTCAAATAAAAATCTTTCAATAATATTATCAAAATATTATATTCCTGTACCCAGCTGCGTCTATTTCAACTCATCGACCAAAGATTGCGATTCTTACTATATAATTGATGTATTTTTAATAATTCTCTCACTGTCTGAACAAAATAGAAACTTGTTTCATATTTATCCTTTATTTTTCTTTTAGATTTAGCAAACATTTCAAACTTAACTTTGTGTGGTTGCTTATATGTGGCTATATCCATATATGGCATGTGGCATATAGCCATCATTAATTGTTATTTTTTTTATATCAGTGAGTGTTATATAATTGATTCTGGAAATTTTATTGTTAAATTTTCTTCAATATTCTAAGTTTTCTTCGATAGCGGAGTCTTCCGGGAAATATCTGCGACCGTAACATATTTCCCGGAAGATTCCTCTATTGAAGAATACTTAGAAGATTGAAGAAGAAGAAGAAGAGTTGTTAGTGAAATGTCGGTAATCGCTTGCTAATATAGTTTCCTATCAAGGCACTATGGGCAATATACTTTTCTTTTTCTTTTTTTTTTTTGTATAAATTCTGAATATAGAGCTATGCTATCGGCTATTAAAGCAAATGTAAGATTTTTTTTATTTGATTGAAAATATGTTTTCTTATGTTAATGTTTTCTCCTTCCCTTTCATAGCCACGATTTTTTCGTCATAATATAGATAAATATAGATGAAGAGTTGAATATCAGCTTATATGTATCGCATTTATAAAGTAGTAAATGATGAGAATTTCCCTCTCTTTCATTTCTGAGTTTCTTATGGTTAAACATTTTCGGAAAACTAATTGCATCAAATGCAATTATACAAAGTTCATATTGAAAACTTGAATACTTTTTATGCTGAATAATTAGAAAAATATATATTGTCAAACATGAGCTCTACTAAACGTGCAAAGGCAGCTGTTCACTGAATACGTTATTTACCTTATTTATCTATTTTATATTTTGTTTTTATTTTTATTTTATTTTTATGTAATTCCCAACTAAAAAAAGTCCTTTATTTAATTTTTAAATATGTGTATATATAAATATATTTAATTACTTATTAATAAATATTTTGAAGTCTATATTTTTAAAATATATCGCATATATAGCTTTATTACCTACAAAAACAATGTTCTCGGAAACTGAAAGATGTTAACTTGGTTCAGGCAGAGGCTGTTCATGCTTGGCTCATCAAAACAAAAAATCAATTAGACGAAATGATTTAATTGAAGGTCTCAAGCTGTTACAAAGGTTATTAGATCCTTAACTTAGATGAGAATCCGGCTCTGAGTTCGTTTGACTTTCCTGGAATCGACAGTATTTAAGTCAGGTCGAATGTAAATCCATGCGAAGCTTGGAACACTGCCCCCAACTTGTTTACCTATTTGTCAGAAGCTGTTTGCCACCCGTTGGCAATTAATTTTTGGTGAGCTAAGATCTTATCGGATCGCTTTGCACTTCCTCTCCGGCAACAGCACTAATCCCACACGCAGCAAAATTCCGAAAAACACCAACGCTGACGAGTCTGACACCGAGGCAGTGTCGACTACAACGACGACGACGACGCTACCAACATGAGCTTCAAATCTTGCGCACGCCTCAATCTCGCCAAGATCTGGGGGAAAACAAATTTCAAATGATTTACCTACAGCGTAGTCTGCGCACGCGATGGCCAAGATCGAGCGAGTGGATAGAAAGGAAGGAAACGGCGGGCAGCGCGGGGCTGCCCTCAGCTCTGTTTCATTCACTAAAACTTTTGTCTAAATGAAAGATCTGCCAAAATAAGCAGCAGACGGAGAACTAAGCAGCAATTTGCCCGCTAAGTGAGTGAAGGCCACCAACTAAGCCAGCCAAGCCAAAGGTTTCGCTGCCTCTGAGCTGTTCTTGTTGTAGCTGCTTGTTTCGGCCGGGCAGCGCTGCCACCGGTGTTTGTTGAATTAATTGAATTTGTTGCTAGTTTCTTGAAAATAGTCATTAAAGAAATGTGTTTTAACTTGAAGCCCCGGCCCGAGCCGAGAGAGTTGGCAGCGTGCTGTGTAGGCAGCCAGCTCTGATTGGCCTGAAGTGTTTAATAAATAATTTCCGCAAGCGATGATCACTTCACCTCATCTCATCTCCAGCTGGAGATTGCCTCCTCCCCCCTCCATGCCGTTGCCATTTTTTGCTTTCAACTATCTAACTTACAACATCCGCTGAGCCGTACGCAATTGAATGCTGAGCATTTTCTCACGTCGCTTAAATGGCTTAATAACCGAACGCATTTGTGGCTTAGCTTTAAGCGCTGGTAATCGCTGCCCCTCCCCCCGCCGAGTAGCTCTTGGAATGCCCACGCAGGCTGCGCGGCTTCCGGTCTGCGGTCTACACCCCATCAATGGGTCAACGTAGCAGGCTAATGAATGAGTCTTCGCTCTCTCCCTCTCTCCTCTATCTTTCTCCCTCTCTCTCTCTCTCTCTCTATTTGCGGCTGCTGCTGTATTAGAAATGCCATAAAACTGCTGCAATTGCGTCTGCTAAGCGCATAAAATTGATTTGATTGCCTTTCAAGCACTACTAACACCCGCCCATGGAAATAAACCCGAAGACATAGAGAGATGAAGATGCAGATGGAGATGTTGATGGTTGGGAAGACTAACTGAAATACGCTTCTCCAAGACTGGGCTAACTGATTTGTCGTTGTTGTTGTTGTTGATTTCCTAGCAGGTTGCTTGTCGTTAAAGCTCGGATATAGGCCGACAATCTGCAGCCGCATTGATGGGACCTCTGATGAGGTTGGAGCTGATGGAGTTGCTGGTCCCAGTTCCAGTCGCGAGTAGCTTCCTCAGCACTCGGCACATTTAGAGATTAACTGGTTTTATTGCTCGATTGGCTATAATATCTTTTATTTACGAGTCTGAAGCTAATTTGAATTTTCAACGTTTTCTTTAGGCTCGGCTTCGAATTCGCCTTTAAATTCTCCATCGCCATCGTATCCCCTTCGCCTTTGAGTTTAACTCTGATTCCAACTTCTATTTCTACTCGGACCTCTCTTTTACCTTCCACTTTGATTTCTATTGATAGTTGTGGGGCCAAAGCTTGACCATCTCTCGATCTTGATGGTTTCTCGGTCTTTTTTCTCTCGATTTTCGGTATATGCATTCCCACACTTGACAGGTGAATGGGCAAACGCCAGGCGTGTGTGTGTGTGTGTGTGTGTCTGTGTGCGAGAGAGTGTTCATGGGACTGTGATTGAGAAAGAGTTTTATCGCATGATTGTTATATTTTATTATACGGCTTATATATTGAAATGCTTCAGTTCGGGCCGATTGGGCCGATTGGACCTTCGTGTGTGTTTTGTATGTTAATCGTTTATGAGCTTAAGCTCATTTTTTCTCTCTTCTCCGAGGGCAGATAAACAGACAGACAGAACGACGGGCCCAATAGTTTAATTTGTGTTTGAATGAACAGTTGATTTTATGCCAAAGTGGAAAAAGGCGGGATCGCCATCGCCATCAACAGCAGACGGCAGACAGCAGCGCAGCATCAGCATCTGCTGAGAGAATGTCGACAGCATTTCGGAAGCAGCATTCACTAAATTTGTTTACTTTGTGGCTTCTAAGACCCTAATGCGTGTTGTACAACAAAATTAAGCTGCTTTATTGACTGGGATCTGGGCAGGAACATAAATTATGCATTGGCGTTGGTGTTTTACTAGAGCTGCAAAACAAAAGACTTAGGCAGCAAACTTGATTCTAAAGAAGAGTTCGCTTAGCATTGTTAATGATAATTGTTTAGATACTGAGCTAAACGTATTCATAGAAAGGCTAGTTCTGGGGGTCTATATAAGGCTAAGAATGTGTGGAAGAAAATATTACACAAATAAAATTATATTGTATCTTAAAAATTGAAAAGTATTTAGAAGCAGTTAATAATGATTCTCTATGTGAATGATTTCTTATAGCTTATAGAATATTTTGGTTTGTGGCATATACCTTTCATTAGAAATCGTTATCAATTAATAACAATTCTCTATATGAATGATGTCTTATATAGCTTATAGCTTATGAAATATATCATTCATTGTCAATAAATATCAATATTGTAACTTAAAAGTTGAAAAGTATTTAGAAGCAATAAAAAACAATTCTCTATATAAATGATTTCTTATACATCAGTTTATATCTTATCGATATATCTTTAATTAGAAATCAATATCAATAAATATCAGAGCAATTAATAATGATTATCTATTTCAAATAGACTATTTAAATGATTTCTATACATCTGTTTATTTCTTATGGATATATCTTTCATTAAAAATCATCAACAATTAATAACAGAGTCTTAAACAATGTATGCTTAGATGATATTCAAATAATATCTCAACAGGTCAGAGGAGTCATAACACTTAATTGAACAAGTTGAATTTGAGACTTGCTTTTATTTACAGTTGCTGCGAGCTGCGGGGCATTACCTCATCTTCAAAGTTGCTCTTAACTGTTTTAATTCAGTTGCAAATAATTGTTGCAATGATCTGCGATCTGTGATCTGTGATCTCTGTGCTCTGCGACGCAGCAGCTGCTTATGATAAATCATAAGCCACACGTGTTTTCATTAAAAACATTCAAATGCCGTGCAGTCGGTCGCTGGTTATCCGTGAGAATCGGAGTCTGTAGCTAAATCTTGACTGCGCATTCGCATGCAAATTAGATTTTTTAATTGGCGCATAAAAGGCGGCGACAGCGCTGAGAGACGGCAGCTGGTAGCTGGTAGATGGTAGCTTGTAGCTGGGCAGGGTGACGGTGCCGGGCTGAGGGCAGGTAGTTGGAGCATTCGTATTGCAATTGACCCCCAGGCTGGGAATTTCGCGAAAAGCGGCGATGGTAAAGCTCTCCGTTGAGCCGTTGGCGTCAGCAAGGTGCCACAATGCCATTTGCTTTTATGGTTATTGCACGAGGTGGCTGCTTCGGCTGCGACTGCGACTGCGGCTGCTTCTGCTGCTGTTGCATCAATGCAAATCAATGAGCCAAATTGTGGTTAACATTGTCGCAATGTTGGCGTTTTTAATTGAGAATTGAGAATTGAGAATTGCGGCCTCCTAGCCAAGGTTTGGTTTTAGTTTTTTGTCTTCGTGTTTTGCGTGTTTGGGAAAGTCAAAAGCAGACGTTGCGGCGCAGTTTCCGTTGCCCTCCCGCCGCGCCGCGCTGCGCCGTTGCCCGGTAGGACAGACGTTGCCGAGAAAGAATGAGCATCATTAAAATTAAGGAAAAAGGAGCAGCATGACATGCGAAGCGGTCCTCAGGTAAAGCTATTCAGGGGTGGCTGCAGAGTTTGTCGGGCTGGATCCGATCGAACTGGGTTGGGCTGGGTTGGGTTGGGTTGCCTGCGGCTTAGAATACGCTGCTTGACAGGCGGGCCGCGGGCGGCTCGCTTTTGTTCAAGGAAAGTTTGAAAGACGTTAACCGAGATTGCAAGATTGTCGTTTCCCGCCAAAAGTTAGGGGGTTGCACGACAAGGATCGGCGGTGGTGGGTAGCTGGCTCGGGTGGTGCCGGTGGTGGCCGTGGCAGTGGTGGGCCAGCAACAACAATGCTCAATCAGAGAGGGTGATGACTGCCCAACCGTGGGAAGATTTCCAGCACAAAAAGCCGTAGCACAAACAAACTGTGAAGGCATTTTCTATGGCATTTCACGAACATTTCGATGCAGCTGCGCAAAAATATGCCAAAAAAAAGAAGCAAAATAATATAATAATAATAATGAGTTCTGCTCAAGATCGCAGTCCTCGACGCCGGGGTGTTAGTGCTTGCATTGCTGTGCTGCAATGCCGACACTAAAATGCACTTAAGTCGGCTACAAATATGCAGAAGACAAGCGGCGCGACAGCTGCGACAACTTCATCAAGAAATCGGCAAATCAGTAAATCGGCAAATCGGCAAATCAACAAATCAGCGACGCGCCAACGCCAACGCCAAGAAATGCTGCTTTGTGTGTTGGTTGATTGGTTGGCTGCCTCCAGAGCGACCGACCGACGGAGGCGTAAGATACGAATAGTATCAGCATTCGGATTCGTATTTATGCTGATGTTGCCGTTGCCGTTGCTGCTGCTGTCGCGAATGGGCTGCCAGTTGCTGCTGCTGCCACCTTCGCGTCGGCCACCTGGGCCTACACCATTTTGGTTTTATTTCGCGGCCTCGTCAGCGTAAATATTGTCGTTGTCGTCTCATTTCAATAACTTATTGTTGTAGTTGTTTCACACCAATCAACTAACACTAATAACTCACACACACACGCATACAGTCACTCACACACGCGCGCACAGATCTATCTGCATAGCTACACCTACAAGCGGACTGCTTCTGCTGTTGCTGTTGTTGTTGTTATTGTTGTTGCTACACGAAAAATTTTTGTACGAATCGCGTAAACGCGTTTTTGCGTTTCGTTTATTTTCCCTGCCCACAATTCACACACACTCACACGCCCGCAATCACGACGTATGCTGGCATCGCTGTGTGTGTGAGTGAGCGCTCTTGTGTTGGTGTGCTACTATTCGTTCATTCACAAAACGTGGCCTGCGCTCGTGTGTGCGTGCGTGTGTGTGTGTTGAGTGGCTGGCATGCTTTTGGCTCGGCTCTGTTTCATTTTGGTCTTTGTTTTGTAAACACACCGCACACACACACACACAACAGCACAGGCCGTCGGCTTGCAGCTGCGTCGTTGCTCACGCACACATCTACAGGTCACACATACACACACACTCACAACACCTGAGAGCACGCGCTCAGCTCTCTGTCGCTGCTGCATCGGCATTTCAAGTTCAGGCGCTCGACGCTGCCGCTGAAGTTGTTTGCCGGCATTTGGCTGTGTGTGTGTGTGTGAGGGAGGCGAGAACAGAGCAAAGCAATGAGCAATATGTGTGTGTGTGTGTTTGTGAGAGAGATAAAGAGCGAAATACTGTGAGAGCATTTTGCTGTTGTGTGAGCGTGTCTTATTTTATCCGAATGACATTTTATCCGGCTGTGGATTGTGATTTACGAAAACATTATTTTTGATTTTATTTTAAGCCTTTAAAACGCTGACATTGCTATTTTTTATCAGAATATTTTTAAAGCATAATATATAATGAATATTTTAAATTATGTTTTGTTTCATTATTACACAGAATTTTGCCCGTATTCTAATTGTTTTTTAGCTTCTTAATTTGAATCTTAAATATGCTTATTGAACATTTTAATGAACAACTGATAAAACAACATACTTAAAAATTATGATTAAAATTTCCATGGAATTCCAAAAATAAATTAGAAATGAAATAAAAACATTTAAAATTGTTTTACTTAAACCGTTTAGTTAGTGTTACATAATCATTCCGCTTCAAATTGTTTAAGTTGTGTTTATTACATATACCTATAGAGAGATAGATATATCTGTACCTGAACATATTTATAATATTCTCAGCCTAAATAATTATTTATACATACATATATTTATGATATTATTGCTATGTGTATAATTTGAGCTTATACATTTAAGTAATATATTCAGGAAAATAAGTATTTCATTAAAGTATCGATTATAAAAGGAAAAATCTATTATACTTACATTTATTTTATTTGTCAAATTATTATTTGTTTCGATTGTTTGAACCATATTTTTAAATTTTATGTTTTAGTTTCCTTCAAGACATAATAATAATAATAATAAATAATAATAAAATCATAATCTTTGGTATTGAATTGATTGGTTCGTTTTCGCTCTCGTTACGTAATCTGCACCTGACTTTATACGCCCCATCCCCGCTCTTGCATCTATGAGCCATTCCCCAGCCAATCCAACTCCAACGCTTGAAACGCTCCAAAACAGCGAAGCAGTAACAACAATGGAAAAGTGGGAGGCGCCTATTCGGAGCTCGCTTTCGCAAAAGCGAAAATGCAACGAAGTCTCCTCATTGGTATAAAGTTTGAGCAATTAGAAACCCACGCAGCCATAAACAACAACTACAACGACTTGCGACTAGCGTGGGGGCAACAGCAATAGCAACAGCAACAGCAACAGTCAAAGCAGCAGCAGCAGCAGCAGCAGCAAGAGAAACACCAACACCAACACCAACACTAACAATGATCAGCTGCTGTCCTAACAGCAGCAGAGACTCGGCAGTTGCAGCCACAAACGCCAACAACATCAGCTGACAGTCGCGAAGTGGAGAGATAAAAATGCAAAAACAACTACGGCAAAAATCAGCAGGCAGCTTTTATGTTGTTTTGCACGTGCTGCGGACGGCAGCCAGGCTGAGGCGAGCCTCGGCCTCGGCCTCTCACACTGGCGCTCTATCGCGCTCTCAGGCCAGTTTATCCGGCGAATGAGACGCCAAGAAACCCACACAGGCGCACGCTCGTTGCGTCGGTGTGCGTGTCAGTGTGTGTGCGCGCCTGCGAGTGTGTGCGTACGTGTGTGGCGTCGGCAGCACAAGCAGCTGCGTCGTCGTTGGCAGCCAATTCTACTTAGAAAGGCCGCTGGCTGCGCCAGTGTCTTGCTGGGCAGTGCCGGTTCAGGTTCAACATCGGAGCCCCGCACGAGTTCGCTGTCGCCGAAGTGCCGCAAAAAGTTGATAGAGTTTCAAGCCCGGTTCGAAAGCAAGTTACCAAAAGCCCCGCGAATAGTTGCCTCACTTTTTTTGGTTGGCCAAATTGTGCGTGCAATTGCAATAACTCCCTCCGCCGCCCTCTCAGCTGCTTTAGCTGCTTTGGCTGCCGTCGCACACAGACGCTCTCGCTCTTGCGCTCTCCCTCTCCCTCTCCATCTTCTTCTCTTGCGCTGTCCGTCTCTCTCACACTCTCCTTATTGGTGGTGTATGCGTGCGTGTTGGTGGTGCAGCCGAAGCCAGCGACGACGACGACGATGCCCACGACGACGACGACGACGACGACGCGACGACGGGAAAATCTCTTTGCGTTGCAGTGAAAATTTTTTCGTACGTTTTCGTTATTTGTTATTTGCACGTTGACGCGTCGACAACAAGAAACGGCACACGGTACGTACGAAGTGTAAAGCGAATACGCGTGCAGCGGCTCCACTAACAACAGCAGCAACAACAACAGTAATAATAATAATAACAACAACGACCGTTAAACGTCCACACGCGTCAGTTATAAAAATAATAAAAAAGAAAAGAAGAAAAGTAAAAACAAACACAAAATATTACCTATTTATTGATATTCAAAGCGCTTCAAACGAATAGCGTTTACAATCTTTAGTCACTTAACTTGCTAAAACTCCACTCTTAACTCAACCTAACTGCGATTCACAACAACAACTACAACTACAACTACAACTACAACTACAACTACAACAACAACAACAACCACAATAACAACCATTTTTAATCTAATCAATTTTTGCTCTCTCATTCAACTAAACTTGCCAAATTTTTCTAAATAATTAAAAAACAAATATTTTATATATAAAAAAAAATAAAAAGAAATTTATGAATATAATAAATATAAGTGCATAAAGTCGCAATTGAAGTGTCTTAAAGAAATATATATATTTAAATATATATACATACATACATGTGTATATGATATGAAGAAGATTTATACATGCAAAGCTTGCCAAGTTTGAATTATATAACAACAACAACAACAATACAACAAATTATTAAACATAATTGCATTCTTTAAAACACAACACGCGTTCAGCATATAAGCAAAAGTTTGTGATATTTTTTATGATATTAGCAATTAAAGTATACAACGTATAAATAAAGAGTTTTGCCTAATATTAGTAACAATAGTAATAAATGTGCAACGGCAACAACAACAACAACAACAACAGACGGGCAGCTGCCATTGGATAATGCTTGCCGAAGCGCCCTGAACAACAGAGGTGAGTCTCATCTAACTGTAGTAGTGTTTTTTTTCACTTTGGCTTTTGGTTCAGTTTTTTTTGTTGAATATTTTGTTTTTTGCCGACGGCAACGTCAACGTCTTTTAGGCCCAGGCGCCAGTTGACGGACCGGCCAGTCGCTGACTGCCTCAGCACAAACTGTTTTTTTTTTTTTTTCGAAATGTGTCAAAAAGTTATAGATCTAATTACATAGCCAATTGCGGATGTTGTTGTTGTTGTCGTTGTTGCTGTGGAATCAGTTAACAGTCAAATTGCAACTGCAAACAACGCAATATCAGATAGCACCAGCCAGTTGATATATGGAGGAGCTGTTGTTGGTATGCATTGTGTGTGTGTGTGTGTGTGTGTGTGAAAGAAATACAAAATAAATCAAAAGGAGTTAGACTAGCCTCTAGTGCAACACCTACGACAATGCAGGGGCCTCACTGATAGCTGCTGCTATCAACACACCAGCCCCCAAAGATGGCTCTTGCTGTTGCCCCCGTTGCTATTGCTTTTGATTTGGTTTGACGTCAATCGGCAGCAACAAGCACAGCCAATGACAACGACATTGTGTGGCCAGCAAATTGACGCACAAAAACAGCATCAGCATCAGCAACAACAGCAACAACAACAACAATAACAACAGACGCACATAGGCAGATGAGAAAACCGGACATGTTGCTGGCGTGCAGCAGCAACAGCTCTTGCTGCAGCAGCAACATGCCCTTGAATCTTACGCACAATTAATGTGAAATACTTTTAATTGCTATTAAATGCCATAGGAAAGAGCGCAGCAGTCAGTGTCAGTCAGTGCGTGAATGTGAACTATGCCAATTGGCTACACCTTGGGCATAAAAATGGGCAGCGGCCAACTGACAAATTTGTATGCACGCGCTTCAAAAGTGCAATATTAATTAATTCCAGCGACAACTGCAAGCTGCAAGCTGCATGCAGCAAGCTGCAACAGTACTCCTGCTGCTCTGTATGCGGCAGAGGTTGCTGCTGCTTAGAGCGGGCAATTAAATTGTATGTCATTCATTGGTAATTTATACCATTTAAAGGCAAACAACAGTAGCAGCAGCAGCAGCAACAGCAGCAGCAGCAACAGCAGCAGCAGCAACAACAACTCTCTCGCTAGGACGTCGTTTCGATGAAGGTTTCCATCCATTCGGAGAGGTCCTTTTTCTGTTGTTCTCCTGCTTTGTTCAGCTGGCAATTAGCATGCGTGCGTGCCACAGGTCGTATGAGCAATGATCGAAATGTTGTGATACTTTGTGGTGGCTAAACAGTTGATCGATCGCTCGTTTGAGCTGATCGCTCGATAAATGCAACTTGCCATGAAAAGTGCAGGCCATAAATGGGCATTAAGCTATTGCACATTTCTCAATATGTCGCGCGAGTGTACCAAGTGATTTTTCTCTGTTTATTTGTTTGTTGTTTGTTTTTTCTTTTTTTTTTTCAACTCGTCGATGTCGATGTCTGGCTTTATACGCACCGCGCCTTATAAGACAATGACGACGTCTGCCGGACGGCGCGACCGACTGCTGCGACTGTTTGGCATATAAAGCAGCCAGCGCACGGCCAGCAGCGCTGCAGCCAGCGACAGCACCCGCACCACAGTCGACGCCATTTTAAAGTGGCTAAAAGTCGTCGGCGAAGCCCCCACTGCAGCCGCATTTAATACTCAGCCACCCTTGGTGCGTTTCATTGGCATTTTTGGATTTACATTTTGCGCAAAAAGAGAAAGAAGATCGTATAACTATATCCCAGGTGTCGAATAGGGAATACCCTATAAGAAGATTATGTTCAATATTCATATATCGATAAGTAATCGAAGCTGAAACTGTTGATAACTGCAGTGGATTCATTATATCTTGTCTCAGATAACAGAATTCAGAATTATTGTTTCAGATATTTGGCTCACAATTTTCAATAAAATTATTATATAATTATAAACTCAGGTGTACATATATTATAATAACATAACACCTATAATGAAACCAGAATTTTTTTAAGGAATCGAGACAAATCAAATATTTAAATAGATTTCAGTCGTTGCTCTTATTTTATAATAGTTCGATAATTAGTAACTCTGGACTTAATTTGTTATGTTGTTCAAACAGTCCGACTTTTATGTGGACTTTTTGGCCCATTTGGTGGGCAAGGTATATCGAAATCTGGAACTCCGTTTCGTGCTTTAATTTATTTAACGCAAAGCCTTAAGTTCACAATTTTAATGCCCTTAACAAGAAGAAGCAACCAACAAAATATAAACATATATATCTATATATGTATTTGTATATATTTAAAGGTATAAAGTATATAATAAATAGGAATAACAAAGGCGCGCTTTGAAATTGAGACGTCGGGCGGAGCAGAAAAAAAATCAAAATAAAATACTCACAATACACAAAATGGAAACACTTAAATATATACAAGGAAACTTAGAAATGAAACGAAACGAAACAAAGGCGTGTAACTGAACAAACAACAAAAGCAAGAGACACAACAAAGGCAACAATAAATCGTAACGAAACATAACGAATACTGAAACTGAAGAACTCAAGAATGTCCAAGTTGAAATAAAATTGTGGCGCGTTAATTAACTTTAAACGATTGAAAACGAATTGATTTGGAGAAGCCATTTGATTTGGATTAGTTGTGCTTGCTTGGCGGGGTTCACAAGTCGAGTTCGAGACCCTAAAGCACACAGTACGATCCGCCGTATAAAGACTAAAATTAAAATTTAATCATCACGTGTGCGTTAAAAAGCGGGACAGACTCGGCTCGACTCCGAGACGCTCGATCTGAGGCAATGTTTCAAGCTAAAGTTGTTAATTAGAATGCGTTAAACAATAAAACAAAGAAAGACCCAATGGGGATTTGGATTTGAATTTGGATTTGGCTTTTGATCTGGATTTGGAGCTGAGAAGTCAGGGTGGAGGAGGACGCTGCGACAGTTGCGAAGAGATTAACACCTTGCGGGCGGCAGACATTTGATAGGGCTCGAGACGAACTGGGATTTGGGACTCGAGCTCAGACTTCGGACGACGACTAAAGTTTTGTTGGGCTGTGGACCACTCGGGAGCCATTACGGCATCCGTTGTTATCATGCATTTGATAAACGTTTTGTTTTTCATTAGTGTGTGGCCCGTAGGCCAGGTCCAAGGCGTCGCCAGCCGAGTCTCGGCCGCATGGACTAATTCAGATCACACCCCTTCAATTAGCAGCCAGCGGCGAATTTCCGGCAACTCTTTCAAAATGTAATCTCAAACAGATTTCAGTCGGCCATTTTTCAATGTGGTTGGTGTGGTTCGTGTGGTGCAAATGTTCTCAGGCGGCCTGCCCGGTGGTTTAGTGTTCCTCATATTTTATTTTTGTCAGCTGTTGATAAGCAAAGTGGTGCGCCTTACTACGTCAAAAGCGTCGCTAGCTATATGCAGATTTAGCATATATAGATTTAGTACATATACGTATAGCTGGATTTTTAATATGCATGGGCTGTTTTCTTTTTGTTTTTCTTAATGGGAAACCACACGCAGAAATTGTACTTGAACCGCACTGATAAACATATCTGCGAGTGTGTATGGCTCTCAAAAATAATTCACATGCGATTTCTGCTGTGGTTGTTGTTGTTCTTGTTGCTGGTTCTCTTTAGGCTAAACGTGCCACAACTCGGAGGTGGACAGCTCTGAGGTAGTTCAGCAACGGCAAGAGAGCAACATCGTCGGCATTTGAAAACAATTTTTATTTAATCTCAAGTAGTTTCAATTAACGTCATTGGACTACATAGATTGTTGATTATGCGACGCGTTCGCAATACCATTAGGCCAAACAGACATACATACAAACATACATACAATATAGGAAAGGAAATATAAAAATATTTAAAAATTATATTAAAATATCATGAGATTGCGACCACCCACCAAACAACAAACAGCAAACAACGACAACGAAAACAACAACAGCAACAAAAACAAATTGAATGAAACTTTTGAAAAATATATAAAATTAATAAAAATATAATAATACTCGCACTTGGTCAGCTTTATCAGTTTATAGACGACGATTTACGTCACGACGGCGCGCAATTCATGAATTTAACAATTTATACTTAACAAATAAATTCTTGAATTCTCCGATTCGTGTGTAGGTGGTGGCAGTGATAAGCGGGCGGGCGATACGTGAGCCACTCGTCGATGGCGAGGTGGGGGTGGCTAGTCTCTGGGTTTATCGAGGCTCTCTGCGACGGGCAGCCCAATTAAGAAATTTACGATTTGCTCGTAAACTGCGCAAGGCGAGCATTGCATAAAGCCCATAACTGACTCATAATCTTCATGTGGCAGGCGGCAAGCGGCGCTTCATTAGGCCAACATTCAAACCTGTTGCTCGCACGCAATGGTCGCCCAGTTGGTCACTCGGCTGGTCACTCGGTTCAGCTTCAGTTGCTTTGTCTCTCGGCCTCTCCATCCATCTGTCTATTTGTCGCTTAGCACATGCAACTGTCTGCTTTTAGCGCTCGCTGTCGCCAATTTGAATGCTCTGCCCATCCCGCTCTCCCGCTCTTCCGCTCTGCCACGTTCTCTCTCTCTCTCTCTCTCTCTCTCTCTCTCTCTCTCACACGCTTCAGGCCAAGCGGCTGGCTTGCCCGTTGCTTATCTTTGGAGTTTTCTTAGCAGTTTCTGTTTCTGTTTTTGTTTTTGGCTTTTCTGACTGCTTCGCATAATATTTTAGTGCACTTTATAAGCACAAATGCCTGTCGCATAAAAATTAATTGTAATGTTTGTTTATGTGCTCGGTAAATGTTAAACAAGTTTTGTTTGCTTATTTTTTATTTTCGCCACACGGCGTATGGGCAATGCGCCAAATGCAAACTTCGGAGTGTAATAAACATTTTTAATATGCAACCGGACAGTAAAAAGTAAAAGCAAATGCTGAATTAAGATATGAACAAAACTAGTGTATTACATAGTCAAATAATCCAATAAATGAAGTAGATAAAAGCTGAGGCGATGACTCGCTGAAAAGGGATGGGATGGATAGAAGAGCCAAATATGATGAGCCTTAAATGTTAGTATTACCATGAGAAATATTCCTGAGGAAGCTGAACCACACATCGAATTAATAAATATTAGAGTCTTCAATATTACTAAGAACTAATCTAACTATAAGAAATATTCCTTGCATTCTACATACTGAATTTAGCAAATATATAAAAATAATCTGAACCAAATATTTCTTAGGATACTGAAATTTGAATTTAATCAATAGACATTAGAGTCTTC
Source organism: Drosophila meridionalis (assembly GCA_035045145.1). NCBI lineage: Eukaryota > Metazoa > Arthropoda > Insecta > Diptera > Drosophilidae > Drosophila > Drosophila meridionalis. Next base: position 2,978,838 of record JAWNPG010000023.1, read on the forward strand.
AACATAAATATGCTTACTAAATATTAATGTAACTGTAAGAAATATTCTTTGAATTCCGAATACAAAATTTGGCAAATATATATAAAAAAAGTCTGAAACATTAACCCACTTATACATATATTCATAAGGAATATTCCGTGACATGCTCAAAAGCTGGGGAAAGTCTTGACAGCTTTTTTTGCGCTAATCACATTTTGTTTGCTGGCTGAGCTAATGTCATAGGCGCATGATTTATGATGAGTCAATTAGTTTATAATGCAAGGTCTTCCAGTCTGATTTTCACTCTGTCCGCGACTTACTGACTTCCTCGCCGCTAATTAAGTACATAAATCCTCGCAATTTCAACGACTTGAAATTTATATTGCTGTTGCTGCTGCTGCTGTTGTTGTTGTTGTTGTTGTTGTTGTTGTTGTTGTTTTTTGATCTCTTAACAAAACACTGCAGCCGCTTAATTTATGTAATTCTCATTGTTGTTGACATATTTGACTTTCCTTTGCCGCCTCCAAAAAACCAACAACAACAAAACAATAAAGGCCGGCCTTGCTTCTCTCATTGTTGTTGTTGTTGTTGTTGCTTTGTTTTAAGTACGCGCAAATGGCTGACAAAAATAAAAAATATCTTCACGCCAACAAATCCATTACAGTCAAGTGCGCACCAACAACAACAGCAACTAACAAAAAAGCTAAAAACAAATACCAAGCAAATAAATAAAAGTAAATGTGTGTATGTTAAGTTAAAAAAATTAACCGAAATTTTATTAGTATTTGCGCAAGCGCAGGCAATGCTAAGGCAAATATTTAACAGGCAGCGGGACTGACCATAAGAAGTTCGCCGAGCAGGAGAGTCGGAGAGTCGGCATATATTGTACATGTATTTATGGAGAGGGGTGGAAATGGTTTTGAAGACCAACGCTCAGCGGCTGCAGCTGGAGCTGGAGTGGTCCATGACCAAATCGCTGTTTGAGTTTCGAGGCGGGCAAGCCAAGCAAAAGGCAATTAGAGTTGACACTTTTGGTTTTGGTGGCGGCGGCGGCGGCTTGGCTCGAAAGGGCTCGCGACTCGCAGACTGCAGAACGAAGAGACTCCGCGTTTAAAGAAGTTGTCGCTGACTTGTGTCCAGCCTCAGCGGCTGACGTACCCAGGGACAGTTTAATTCTCACTAGGCAATGGGGCACTTAAAAACCATTTTCACTTGAGACGTGACCGCTGCTGACGTTGTCGTTATTTTAGTTGATGTTGTTGTTGCTGTTGTCTAATGCTGCTTTGTTTTTGTGTTGTTGCTGCTGTTGTTTCTGTGCTGTTGCTGGCCTGTTATTTATTATCAATATTGACGCAGCCAACAGAACAAAACAAAAAAAAAAAAACAGCCAACTCCAGCAAAAGCAACAGCCTGAAATCTGTAAAATACCACGCAACATTGTAAACAAAATGTAAGCCGCTTTATTGTTGTTGTTGTTGTTCCTGTTGTTGCTGTTGTGGACGCGCCTAAAACCCAACAAACCTGAGAAACTGTCACTAAGCCATTTTCGTTATTCTCTTTGATTTGCTGCCTGTGAAAGAGCTAACAAAAAGATGTGCCTCCCCTTGGCCACACAATGGCCAACTCTGGCCAACACTGGCCAACAACTCGCCAGCAACTGGCCAACAACTAATCATAAATTTGTCGCGCGATTATTTTACAGTTTGGCAGCCGCCTTTCAGTGATATTTCAATATGCTTAGCATAACAGTCTATGCTGTGTTTGACTCCGAACTGAGCCTAGCTCCGCTCCGTCCAACTATCCATTGCCCACGGCTGACTTATGGGCTCAAGAAATGATTGGAAACGAATGCCAAATGAATATGCAAATTATAGTTATTATTATGTTTATGTTTATGCATATTTCTGTGGCTCTGCTGTTATGAGTTGAGCTGAGCTGGGCTTCTCTTCACTTTTGCTACTCTTGTTGCCGCTTTTGTGCGCTAATTGTCGAAAGAAAGAGTCGAATTTGTTATTTTCAAAGCGACTTTTAAATGGTGGCACGTGTGCCTAAACCTGGCCATAAATAAACAAAATAAAAAAAAACACGAGAAATGGATACGAAAAACTGAAGAAGTCGAAAGCTAAACAAACGTTGAGCTGAGTAGCTAAGCTTCACTTTTTATTCCTCCTTCATACAAATTGATTTCGGGCCTCAACTGGAACTCTTGGTTCAGTCAGTGAACGAAGTCGCCGCTGTCACCCCAATGTATCAGAAGCAGCAGAAGGGAACTAGAGCGCTATCTGCGAGACTGGCCACAGGAAAAGGGAAGCCTGTTGAGTGGCAAACTGATTTCCGTTGACAATTTATACAAAAAGCAAAATACAACAATAAAAAAAACAGCAACAAAAAAGAAAAGAAGAGAAAAAGAAAGAGAAAGAGCAAAAGAACCCACAACAAGAGCAACAACCACAGCGAAATGCGGTGCGCCAAGTAAAGTTTTAAATTCCAAGGCATACACGTTGTTTGTTTTTGTTGATTTGCTTGTAGAATTTGTAGCAACAACAAAAATGCATTGCAATGCCAAGGGGCAGAGGAACGGAGCAGCAAGGGGCAGAGGGGCAGGGAACAAGCGAAACACATTGACAAGCGAACACGAGAAGAGCTGAATTAAGCAATGCGAGAGGCTGAGACCGGCAGTTGCTTCTCACGCTCGCCACCAAAGGACGGAGGACTCGCAGAGTTCGTCCCAGCAAACACCCACACCCACAGCACAGCGAAGCGCAGCTATCATGACAGCTTATAGCATAAATTTCTGACCCAGCTCGAAAGAAGAGCACGCCGAGGCAGTATTGGGGCTGGGGCTAAGGCGACTAGCGGATACGCTGCACAGGTGTTAACAGGCCAGTAGTCGGTAGATAAACGTGTTTCCACTGAGAGGGTATTGAGTGAAATAGATAAAAGCCGAGGCGATGACTCACTGGAATGGGATTGTTTGAAGTGCAACTCTGAAACATGAGTTCGGCAATCAAATATCTTAAAAGTTAATTTGCCCATGAAAAATATTCCTTAAATTCAATTAATAAATATTAGGGTCTTCGATATTAATATATCTACTAAGTATTAATATAACCATAAGAAATATTCCTTGAGGCAATATTGGGACTGCGGCAGAGGCGACTAGCGGATACGCTACCCAAGTGTTAACAGGCCGCTAGACAAACGTGTTTCCTCTGAGAGGGTATTGAATGTCGTCGGTCCAAGCGGCGTTCAGTCTCTGTTTTTTATCGGCTTTGGCTGTGGCTCTGGCTCTGGCTTTGGCTTTGGCTTTGGCTTCGACTTTGACCAATAAAGTCTTATTATATACTCATCAATTCAGCAGCAGATAAAAGTCAAAAACTTGAGATACGTTAGCGTCGATGTCGTCGCCGTCGTCGCCGTCGCCGTCGAGCCACCAGGCAGATAAATTATAATTAAAGCAGCCACAGCCAAAGACCACTAAGTTGAAGACGCCGATGCTGGGATGCTGTTCTGATGTCAGAGCGTATTTAAAATACGAGTAGAACAACCTGCATTCAAACGCCGACGCCACACGACCAGCAGATAAACAAAACAAATAAACAGAAACTGAAACAGAAACAGAATCGGAATCAGAATCAGAATCAGAAACGAATAAGTAGACAGAGACGAAGAGACAGCAGTGAGCTCCAAGAAACACCTGTCAAACTGGTCCACACACACTCAATACACACGACGCACACGCGGAGACGTCGGAGGGCCCAAAATCGGAGGAGCAAGAGGAGCTGAAAGCGAGCGCAGAGAAATGTGCAAGTGTGGAAGGAAGAGCACTGCAGTCGGCAGTTGGGATAATGACTCGCCAGGGAAGACGGCCAGTGATGTGGCTGGAACGAAACGGATATGCAATCGGCCTTTCATACGAGCCAGCATCGCATGAGCCCATTAGGGCCTCTGATTAGCCGGGGCATTGGTTTAATTGAAACTAAAACGGAAGTTATTACGCCGCGCCGATATCTGGCAGTTCTCGGCCTGATTTGATTAGATGATGCTGCAGAATTCGCGTCATGGTGGGCTAATTACGTAAGGTCTCTGCTAAGCAGGAAGTGCAACAATGCATTCAAACAAAAATGCCAACTCAGGTCTGTTCTAAGCCGCTTTAAAGGCGAAGCTCCCTTAGAGATACTCCCCAACCCTCAGGCATTAGATATTTGGAATTGTCGTGTTGCGCGCGATTTTGGGTAAAGTCTTTTGGACAAGTTTGGTGTCATTTGAGGCTGAAATTTGACTTGTTTCAATTAGCGAACACGCGAGAGCCAAATGGCGCAGGGCGCACTCTGCAGACAGAGCTTACAACTTACTTGGCATGTGTATCTGTGTGAGACACTAACTAGCAACGTGCAACGGGCAACGTGCGACTAACAACTTACAAACGCGCGGCAATCAAATTACAAACTTATCGCATGCAAGCGAGCAGAAAATCAGCGAGCAACAAACAGCAGCAGCAACAACAACAACAGCTCATGTCTCTGGTGTGGATTACCTGGCGCCGCAGTTGCTGTCGGGGGAGTTCAGTAAAAAGTGAAATGCCAACCACTTGCCACTTGCCATTGCCACTTGCCACAGTGCAGGGGCAGTGGAAATGCAAAACAACTGCAATGCGTGCGTGTGGCAAGTAAAAAGTTAACGGCAAAAGCAGGCAAAAGTTTTGCCGCCTTCGCCTTGGCTTTGCCTTTGCCTTTGGCTTTGCCTTTGCAGGAAGTGAAGCAGCAGAAGCTGAACGAGGACAACTTGGCATGTCTTGACAGTCGACAGGAAGTGCGCAAAATGCCACAACTTGCAAATGCAAAGTGCAACCCCCCCACACACACACACTCTCACACACAGACACACTGATGAAATGATTGCCGCATTATGCTAGGCTGAAAGTATCTTTAAAGTTGCATGTTGACCGCGTGTAAACAAGCTTGTCGCGCCGGCCTATAAAAATATTATTAAATTAAAAGTTGAGCCAGCAGCTGAGGCTGCCACATTGGGGCGTGACTCCACCCACCCGACGGAGCGAGCGAGCAAAAGGCATGCGCAAAAATGCAGCCTGTACATAATTATGGAGTCATGACGTTGCCAACGCGGCGATTGCAATGGCGACGACGACGACGATGGCGATGGCTTGGCCAGACTTGGCCTGGTCATTAGCTGTTGATGAGCCGTGGCCAGTGAGAAACAGTAGCCAATGCCACTCGGCGGCAGCGGCAGCAACAGCAACAACAGCCTCTCCTGCTGGCCTCTTCGGCATAAATAATTATTAGCAATTGTGTGCAGCTCCAGGTGCAGCAGCCAACAAGCAGCAGCAACAGCAGCATCATAACTTTGCCTGCTTTAATAGTTGCTGTTGATATTGCACTGCAATTTCCACATTTTGCACTTTTAAGAGCGCGCGCAAAAACAAAAGACTTAAGCAACGAACTGAGTCCAATTGAGTGCAATCGAGGGCTGGTCGAAAATTTGAATTCGACTGCGGCGCAGCGCTGCTTGACCAATGAAATGGCCACCCAGATACCTTTCAGCTCTCTGCAGCTTTAACACACTCAGCAAACAGCTGCAGTCCATCGCCTGTCAGGTAGCCCCAGCGGCGGCAGACGGACGGACGGACAGCGCTGGCCCACGTTGTAAACGTCAAACTGAAAAACCACTCAACGTTTTGAAGCGGCTCCAGCAGCCACAGCCACAGCCACAGCAATAACAACAGCAACAGAAGAAAATTATTAACTGACATTTTAATGATGATAATGATGATGCCGTTGACGTTGGCGGCGGTGGCGGTGGTGGTGGCTGCAACTGCGTCGGTGGCTAGACATAAAAACCCTTTTCGCCCCACCAAAGCACAGGTAGAGAAAACCATTAATGCTGTTGCTGCTGCGGCTGCTGCTGTTGCTGCTGCTGCTGCTGCTGCTGCTGGTTGTTTGTTGATGTAAGCGGCGTGATTTTTATCAGTTGGAGCCCTTGTGTTTGCCCAACTGGCGCCAGTTTTTATGTATTCTACTGGCCCAAAACAAAAATCGAAAGGAAAGGAACTTTTAAAAATAGTTGTTTGTGCCTCTGTGTGCCTCTGTGTGTGTCTGTATGTTTGTGTGTGTGAAATGCGTTTTCAATTGCAGTTTTTCAAGTGTGCGCAAATCAATTGGCTATGAATTTTAATTGATTTTTGCCAGACAGCAGCAACAACAACAGCAGCAGCAACAACAACAGTCAGCCACAGTTGAAAGTTGTATTTCATTTTCTGTTTCGTTGCGCTTGTAAAGGCTCGCGCTCAAATAAAGCATGAAAATAAGTTTTGCCTGCCACACACACACACACAGTTTCACATATGTGTTGTGCAACTGAAGCTGCAGGCGAATCGCGGCTAATTTCAGTAATCTGCAAAGAATGCTGCAAAAGGCACCCACAATTCGCTGCAGAGACTGAGACGGGAACTGATCTGAGCCGGAGACTGACACAGTCAAACACATACACATACACACACACACACACACACGCACACACACACACGCACTGACAGACATATGGACAGACAGTCTGTCCAGACATGTGAGCGTCTGTTTGCAACCTGCTTAATGTCATGCAGCGGGAACAGCAACAACAACAACATATGCAACTACAACGCACTGTCACTGTCATGCATCATCATCATTGCAGTACGGACTGGAGCCGGTTGCTGCTGCTGTTGCTGCTGCCTCTGTTGCTGCTGCTGTTTCTGTATTTGAAAATTATTGCATGTCCAGTCTGCAGTCTGCAGTCTACAGTCCACAGTCTGCTGTCCACAGTCTACAGTCTGACTCTGAGTCTGAGTCCGAGACCGAGTAAAAGATTCAGGCTCAAGCATGCAAAGCCGAGAAACTGAGAAGGCGAAACACTTGCAGCATTGGCATGGCCAGTGAGTGATGCGATTATCTGCAAGATTCGCTTATCTACGGTGATCCATCAGCTGTGTGGCACTGAGGCACTTGCGAATGTCAGTTGAGTGCCTTGCCCCGCCATTGCTGTTGCTGTTGCTTTTGCTGTTGCTGTTGCGTGAAAAAATGCGTGGCCTGCGCGGGCGTCCGCCATATAAATTAGAATGTGCGTTGTTGTTTCTCGAGTATCTTTTCGTATTTTATTTCTGCCCAGATATATATTTACTCTTTTTTTGTAGATGTTGTTGCTGCAATTTTCCTGCTCCCACGGTTGAGCTGACCAGCACCCGCTAGCAGCGGGTCAGCGAGACTGCTTGCGGTTGCTGTTGTTGCTGTTGTTGCTGCTGCCAGGAAGCGCTGGTGGTACAGTAAACCACAGTAGGGGTTTTTTAGTTGTTTTTTGTTGACTTTGATTGAAAGTTGACACAGCCAAGCGTTGAAAACCACATCCGTGGTGGGCAGCAGCAGCAGCAGCAGCAACTACCAACTTATAGCAGTAGCAACAGCAACAGCAACATCATCTATGTTGCTTGTATGCAAATGAAATTAATTTTTGATTAAGTTGTAGTCCCCAAAAAGATGGCAGGGCTGTCTTTGGCTTATTGTATGCAGTTGGCACAGCGCACCAAAGTACACTTAAGTGCAAAGCAAAGCGACAGACCGTTAAATTGTTGCAATTACCAAAGCTGCTGCTGCTGCCGCCATGTTTGAGCATGTTGCTGCTGAGCAGCTGTAAAACAATATATGCACAGTCTTTTTGTGTGTGTGTGTGGGTGTGTGTATAGACTATTGTTGCTGCTGCCTTAGCTTGGGCCAATTGTTTAGCACGCGCGGCTAATTTTCTGCTGCTGTTGCTGCGAGGCAGGCAGCAATTTCTAAGTTGCATGTACGCCTTGTTGATTGTAGTAGGTGGCCCGGCCTGGCTTGGCCTGGCTTGGCTTTGCTTTGGTTAGCCACTGGTCATTATAGCTTCTCTCGGCTTCAAGTGCTGCTCCAGTTTGGAGGGTGACCGAAGCAGCGCAATCATGTTAATAACAGCTTGTATTGCTGCTGTTGCTGGTTGCTGTTGCTGGTTGCTATTGGAGTTGCTGCTCGCTGGTCAGTTGCAAGTTCTGCATGTGTAATTTAGCCCGTAGCTAATTGCATTTGAAAGTTTAAATGCAAAAGTCAAACGGTTTTCAGATATGCATAAAACACAATCGAAATGCCATATTCTCACAAAGAAGCACAAGAGGAAGAAGAAGAAGTGCAACCGGCTGAAGTGAACCGATTTTCCCTCTCAGCTCATTTGAAATTCCAATTTCAATAACGCTCAATGATGGTTATCGGCAGCGCTTAAGTATGCGTTGCGTTTGGCTTTTCTATTTTATTTTTATTTCTGAGTAGGCGTTGTCCGCAGCAGCAGCAACAGCAGCAGCAGAGCTAGAGCTACATAGCATTGCCTTGTACCAATTTACGCACATACTGATGCGACGGGCCAAGGTTCAGGGCAGGGCAGGGCAGGCCGGTTCAATGGCTAGATAACGCCATGGGAGCCATCAGTTTCAATGCGTGAGCTGCCGCTGCTGCTGCTGCTGCTGCTGCTGCTGCTGCTGTTGTTGTGGGTGCGCGATAAGACGGCGCGTCGATGCCAGAGTTTATCAGGCGGCCGCGCACAGCTGTAGCTGAAAATTCAAATACTGAAAAGCTGAAAAACTGAAAACTCAGAAATGCCGAACATTGAAAATTGTTGTGCTAATAAATTCAAGTCGCAGCGGACAGAAATCGGCTCGCTGCTGGCTGTCGTCTGTCCGTCTGGCTGTCTGGCTGCAACATTGCTGAGATATATGCTTAGAAACAAGTTTGTCTGGGCGGCATATTTGTTAAGGTCGCACAGCTGCGCTGCCAACAACTGTTGCTGTGGTAGTCATTCCACACAAATAGCTGCTGTTCATGTGGCACATGGTTTCTGTGCATATTTCTTGCTGCTTTTTTGGCTATTTGCTCACCCGCATTGGCAGCAACCGCAACAACATGCCATGTTGCATGCCTAATTGCAACAGGTGGCAAATGCCAGCAGCCGCACTTACACACACATAGTTGCTGCTTGCGGTTACAAGGGTTGTTGTCGCTGTCGCTGCTGCAGTTGCAGTTGCAGCTGGGCTGGGCTGGGGGTGCAGTGAGGAGTGCAGTGGGTGCAGCAACAAGCCAATTAGCAGCAGCAACAACTCGCAATTCTCAATTGTCAATTGTCGCATGCTAAATGCAAATGTGGCACAGCTCAGGCTGACAATTCCGCTGTATGATTAGTAAATAATAGTGCACATTAAAACAATTGTTAATTGTTTGTTTGATACTTGATGTTTGATGCTGACCAAAAATGGGAAGAACAACAACCAGCGAACAGCGAGCAGTTTATGTTGTCACTTGGCTCTGGCATTTGATTGGGCTTTGATTTGTTGCTACTGCAGCTCAAATAATTAATGAGTTAAATATTATAATTTATTTAAAACTGGCCACGATCATTAATCAGCCGTGGAGCATGACTCTGAGGTTTGCGCTTGGCATTGGATCGGCGTTTCAGGCTTTTGTTGTCGATGCGGCCACTGTTTTGGGGGCTGCTGCCACGCCCCACTAATTGGCCACTAGCAACTGTTTAAGTAGTTTCTTTTCCTCTGTGGGTGGCGACGCCTCGGTTCTCCACTAATTTTGCATTTATTGCCCAACGCTCCATCAATCAATGTCCAGTTGCCAAATTTGTGGCCCAAAACGGCGGCAATGCTGCAACCAGCTCGGCCCAGCGACATGTTTCGCAGATATATACAGAAAGTTTGTTAATCAGTAACAGAAAAAAAACTAAATTATTAAAATGTAAAATTCATAAACGGCCAAGAAATCTAAGCCAAAGCCACGCAGTCTGCGTTTTAGCTTGAAAAATCCAAAAAAGAAAAAACAAAAAAAAAATCATTAAAAAATCACAAATTTGCAAATCTTTTAAACAGTTGTTGGTGTGCGGCTGGCATTAATATTTACACAGCTTCGTAGAACTATTCAGTCATAAGTATTTTTGAGCTTGATTAATGATGTTTGATTTGTTTTGAGCTGCTTTAATTACCACGGCAATTAGCAGCTAAATGCAATCGGGTTCTGTTCGGTCCGACGATTTGTCATGAGCATCGGCGAAATGTTAACACATTTCTGTTACACATGGCACACATGTCTTTATGGCGTAAACATAAACAGAAACATAAGCATACCTATGCATATACATATGTATATACTCTATGTCTATATATGTATGTATGTATATTAAAAAATAAGCGGGCTCGTAAAGTGCCCATAAAGTGGGCAGCGCGAAAGTTTCTAGAAAGTTTTACCATGATTTTAGAGTAAACATTTTTATAGTTTAGCCGAATTACAGTTGTAAATGAAGCGTTAATAAACTTGGCTCCTCCACTCTTCCTTTCAGAATATGCCCGAGGCTATTGCAGCAGCAGTCGACACATCCTAACTCAACGAGGTAAGCACACATCGAGCAGCAGCTGCTTTGCTGTTGTTTTTGTTGGATTTATTTTTGGCTGACAATGGCAACCCTGGCCTGGCCATGCACAGACAGCGTTGCCAACCTTCGCAAGCACAAAAACAAATATAAAACAAAAAATACAAAAAAAAAAATATCTGAAACGCATTTTGAATTAAATGCGTGCACTGCAGGAGCATAAAGTAGGCAGCTGGCGGCGGAGCAGGAGGAGGCGGGGGCGTCGGGCAGGTGGAGTTCTCATTCGTATCGATCATGTGCGCCTGTCCGGCCAGCAACATTCAAGTGTCGTCTTGTGTTTCGCATGAAATTCGCATCGGCAGCGGCATCGGGCAGCGTCTCACCTCGCCCGATCGCTCGAGCCTCTCGGTCTGGCAGTCGTCTGCGCCCGGAGTCTGCGTCTGGGGCAGCTTTTAGTTGCGGGCGTTGCACGGCAGGCGACCTTCTAAGTCGGCCGCTAAGGAATTGCAACTGCCATTGAAAATGAGTGAAGTTGAACATTTTAGACAGATTGCCAAGTTTTGTCATAAAAACGCGGCAACTTCGCCGCAGCAGCAGCTGAAACAGTTGAGACTTGCTGTTGTTGTTGCTTTTTGAAGATTAATTGCTTGCGACAGTTTGCAAACGATGGCGACGTTCAAATTGTAGCAACGGCAACAGCAACAGTTGCAGCTGCCCCTTCGAGCCATAAAAATTGGCATTTTGTGGCTAAAACGAACATGACGTCAATGCGAAACGTTGTCAATTGCTTGGCTTAGAGTGCGACCTTTGGCTGGTTGGGCGATTAAGGCCGCGCCAACAGCCAGCAACTACAACTTAATCTCAGTCGTCAGTCGATCTTTTTGCCCGCCAGCTAATTTTTAATTTATTTGTTGAAATTTCTTTTGACACGCCCTAACAAAGCGACGCGCTTTTGGTGTCATCATAATTGTTGTTTCTTTGATTTAATTTAAAACCGTTTTTTGCAACAGTTTTTTGCTTTTGTATCTCAGGTGGCTCGGTCGCTTTATTCATAAATGTATCTTGAAATGAAATACAGCTTAATTAACAAAAAATCTGAAGAAAACCTGCAGCCGTTGGCTGGCGAAGCGCAGTTCCATTCATGCATTCACTCCATTCAGACTCTCAAGTGATATTCAGTGCGTATTTTTAGATTTATGTTGACTAATTTGTCATAATATTGTTTCCCATAATTGAGTGAGTTGAGTTCAGCTCGAGAATTTCGTTAACGAATCGTGCAACAGTAAAAGCAACACAAATTACAACAGGCCAATCAACGATAATCAATTAACACCTGCGACTGCTCGATACAATGGCAGCAGCAGCAGGAGCAGCCGCGAGTTGAATATATTAAAGTTTCCCATCTTTATGGTCTTTGCATTGGAAACAAACACAGTAAAAAAACACATTGAAATTAGCATATCAAATACAACATAATTGCGCGATAATAACCGAACATGAAAGCGAAACCTGTTCTATCGGACGTCTATTTATCGATCTTCATTATATTATCTTTATATTTCGCTGCCATATATTACGGACAGAAACATATGGGAAAAATATGTTAAGGAACTCATTATTCAAAAATAACTTCGTTTCATTTAAATGGAGCTCCGCCGCCTCCCGCCCCCGCTGCCCCGCCCCTGCTTCTAACTGTTGTGTAAGGCAAAGTGACAGCGACAGCGTCTTGTAAGCAATCAAAATGCAGCATGAAACATGTGCAACGCGCAATAGTTGAGAATATGCGTCGAGTGTTGTTGCTGTTCTTGGTGGTTGCTGCTTGCAGCCGCCTTCCACCTGGCAAGATCAACTGCGAACGCAAATTGAAAGAACTTGTTGGCTATTTTGCCTGTTGCCCGTTGCCTGTTGCCTGTTGCCGGCTGCACGCAGTCGTCGACAAGCAAATTGAAAGCTTTAGTTTTGCACTTGCTTTGCGGTCAAAACCCAATACGCCAACAACAGCAGCAACACTAGCAATAACAGCAGCAACAGTACCTTGTGGTGTTGGTGTTGGTGGTGGTGGTGCTGGTGCCTGTTGGTGGTTACAACTATTGATTACAAGTTGCCAATCGCTGGGTCTCACATTACCCAATACAACAAACAGGGAACAACAACAACAACAGCAACGGCAACGGCAACGACGACCTCGATGCGGGTGTTGCAGACAGGCGCAGAAAGGCTCCAATAACAGAGAGCAACAACATCGAGCGGAGGCTGTAATTAATGCGGGAGCCTGTGCTGACATTTTGAGAAATTTATTGCTCCAAGTGGATTTATAGTCTGCGACATTTTATAGTTTTGCCTTGTGGTCGGTCGTTACGATCGATCGGACCAGCGAACGGGTAATGTTGCCAGCAACATGTTGCCCATTGCTGCCGTTGGCTGGTGGGAACAGCAGCAACAGCAGGAACAGCAGCGGCAGCAGCAACCCTTTAATGCGCATCATGTGCGCGCGCGCATATATAATTTGGCTACCCGATAATGATCGGCCTTTGGCATAATAAATTTACAGCACCGGCACAAAGCGCTGAGGCAACTTTCAAGCCCAAATTGTTGGCGGAGTCCAGAGCTCAGGCGAACTCATCCTTAGAGTTGGAGAGGCAATGGCCGAGTGCCGAGTGCCAAGTGCTGAGTATTAAAGTACCAACCAGTGTATCCGGCGAGTGTGTACCTGCAGTATCGGGAGTATCTGTACCCTGCAATCTATATTAATTTTTATATAGCCCCAGACTGAGCTGCCTGCTCGCCCAGTGCCAGTCACGCTGCATACTTTCATAAATGCCAAAAATTTCACCTGCTTTCACAAAGATGATTAAAAATAAATATGCAACGACGTCGACGTCGCTGTCGCAGTCGCAGTCGCAGTCGACTGCCACGAAACGAGTGCAGTTCTTGTGCCGACGCGCTGCATGATATACGATAATTTCGTTCTGATAATGTGACGGACAGCGGGCGAATGTCCAGCCCAGTCGCAGTCGCAGTAACCGTCGCAGTCGCAGCCGCAGCCTCGCCTGACCTAGATAGCAATGCGTGAGTGTTGAGCCAAAAATCGTTTAAGGCTAATTGCAAAGATCGCTTTTGGTTGATAAACGAGCAGCGGCAGCTGTGGGGCGCTGGGCAGGGGGAAGCGATTGAGATGCCTCTCGGCTGTGACCCAAAACCTTTACGAGCCAGCACACAAAGCCCAGCTAAACAAATACGAAACGCGTAGTTAATGATGATTGCCGGCCCCCAAAGGTTAAAATTAAATAATTTTTAACTTACTGCCAAGTCGCGTCTCGAACCCGGCTCAAAATGGCGGGCGGAGCACAGCAGCAGACGCAGCAGCAGCCGCAGCAGCCATTCATTCACCCATCCATTTGCCTAGCCATGTAATTAGCATGAAATGAGTAGGATTTGGAAGATTTTTAGTTAAATATTTCAAGAGTTCGCTTCTGGCGATCGCCTCAGTGGTCTATGTTAATTTTTGGCGCTTTGGCAATTAAGCAGAAAATCGTGTAGCTAATTATGATAAACATTTCACGAAGTCGAAGAAGAAGAAGCTGAGGGAGGATGAGTAGCATAAATGCAGACGAAAAATGGCAACAGGAAATGAAAGATAATAGATTAAATACCGAGAATGAAAATAATTAAACAAATATTTGAAAAAATTCCAAAGAGTTCAAACATGTTAGAATCGGAAAGCAAATGAAAAGATATATAATTAATTATTATTAAATATGAAATATATATCTAAATTGTATATTATATATTATATATATATATATATATATATATATATATATATATATATATATATATATATTTTATATATTATATATTATATATATATTATATATATATATATAGTCTCGATCCTCGCATTTAATTACTTTAATGACTGAAACATAGAGTAGGCTATATACTAAAAGGAAAACTTCTGTGGGGAATACAAAGCAAAGGGATTCTCATCACTAGGAGCAGCCCTGCGCTGCGATCAAGATCTATGAATCATGTTTTGTAATTTCGAAATGTTTGAAGTTGCTACCACATTTATGGGGCGTTTAGCTGGCTTAGTGGATAGAGAGGGCTTTTGTGGTTCGTGGAGCTGTTAAGTGGCTGCAAACCGGTTCGTAGTTAACCCTGGCCAGGGCCAGCACTTGCCGTTCCTTTGGCCCATTTTATTCTCATTTGGACGACCGCAGGCGCCGCATTTGCCGCAGTTGCTCTGGCTTTTTCCACTCTGGCTGCTGCCTGGCTCGTCGTCGATAAGGCGGCAATGGTTTAATTTAGCTGAACAGGCGATCAAAAGGCAACTGCAAAAAGTGCAACGGCAGCAGATGACGACAGGATCGTTGGGCCCGGCCCACGTGTAACTGCAACTGCAACTGCAGCAGCAGCAGCAGCAAAAACAAATGTGTCTGTATATCGTAACTAAATTGACTTTGATCACGCGATCGCCCGGCTTTTGTGGCAAACGGAAGTATGCTAAGCAACTTGTTGCTGCCACGGCGGCAACTTCTAGCAGCAGCAGCAGCAGCAGCAGCAGCAGCAGCAGCAGCAGCAGCAGCAGCAGCAGCAGCAGCAGCAGCAGCAGCAGCAGCAGCTGAAGGTGTATATTGCAAAAATAATTACATTTGATTGTAAAAGGCCAGCATCTAGGCCGGCTACTCGGACTGGAACTCGGACTCGACACAGGCAGAGGCTGAGGCAGAGGCACGGAGCCGTTGCCTGCAAAAGAAAAATGTGCAACATGATTGCAGTTTACAGCGATGCAGAGTCTAAGCAACACCGGCAGCAACAACTGAAAACCAACAGATAAAATGCATTTACAATTGAATTTGAATGTAATTTTATTTAAGCTGCGGTCAGCCAGGGGCACATGCATATGTGTGTGAGTGTGTTGCTGCTGCTGCACGGCAGCAACAATTGGCCAAGTGGCAGGAAATTGCCATTATCTGGCATTATCCACTTGTGCAACAGTAGCAGCAGAGGCAGTCGGTGCAGGCGGCGTAGGCCGCACGTCAATCTCTGGCCGAGATCAGAGGTTTCAATGATCCTCCCCTAATTAATGACACCAAGCCAAGACACAACAGCAGTAACAACAACGGCAACGACAACAATTAGCATGTCGTTAGCTCGCATATTGACGTCAAATTTGGTCTGCCATTTAATGATCAGCAAAACCAATTCGAAGTCGTACTCCAAATTACGGTGATCATTTTAATTGCAGTGCGCCAGACGAGCGCTGCCTCTCGAACTAAAAGCCAACGGCTCATTTCTCAGTTACAAATGAGCGCGTTAAAGCGAGACAGAGAGAGAGAGAGAAAGAGAGAGAGAGCGAGAGAGGTAGAGAGAGTGAGAGGGAGAGAGAGACATACGTATGTGTGTGTGCATTTTAAATCAATTAAAAAAAGCTTTCTAACAAGCTTTGCCCGCCCGTTAAGTATGTTTGAGCTTGCGCCGGAATGGGGCGTGTTTTGTGAGCTTGGCAACATGTTGCTCGCTCATGTTGCTGGCTCAACTTATGTTGCTGGCTGTATGGTATCGGCGGGCTCCGTTTATTGGTTCGCGCTTGGGCGTGGGCGTATGACAAGTTTTTATTTTCTTTTTTATGTTTTCACTTGATGTGCACTTCATGTTCATTTTCGTTTTCATTTTGTATTTACTTAACAGTGCTCGCTGTTGCTGTTGTTGCTTGTTGTTTAAATGGCGCTTTATTTTATTGGCCATATTTGTGCTCTGTCATGCATTGTTTGCCTTTGCCTGAACAACTCTATACATCTATGGCTGTTAATGCTGTCGCTGGTTGTCGTTGTTGTTGCTGCTGCTGCTGCTGCTGCAACACTAAGCTGTCCATTATCAATGCGTATCACGTTGCTGTTGTTGTTCTCCGCTTGCTGCTGATGTCGCTGAAGTGTGCTTAAATGGCGTCAGCAAGACATTTGCTAGTTTAATGTGTTGCACAACACAAGAACCAAAATGAAAGCCAACATTTTGTGCAAATAACAAACAGATGGCTAACAAAGAAGTCCACTCCAGGTCGCTCTGCCTTCTGTGTGTGTGTGTGTGTGTGTGTGGGCGCAGCAGGGCAGTTCAGGGCGTGGCTGTGCACACAATTTGTTTGCACTTTAATTTCTGCAATTTTGTTTAGTTAACTTTGCGAGCGCTCGCCGCAGGGACGCCCATAGACACACAAGGTCTTATCGCTGCGGTGACAACTGAGTTGATATAGCTGCCCGAGGGGGGGCGCCACTTAAAAACTTCATCAGCTTTCAGTGTGTGTGTGAGTGTGTGTGCAATAAGCGTGACTAAAGTTAAATAAACACTCACACACACAAACACACACACAGCAGAACTGGCGCGCATTGTGACCGCCATTGCAGCAACTCCCCCTCACACTCACTCCCTCTCCCTCTCCCTCTCCCTCTCCCTCTCCCTCTCCCTCTCCCTCTCCCTCTCCCTCTCCCTCTCCCTCTCCCTCTCCCTCTCCCTCTCCCTCTCCCTCTCCCTCTCCCTCTCCCTCTCCCTCTCCCTCTCCCTCTCCCTCTCCCTCTCCCTCTCCCTCTCCCTCTCCCTCTCCCTCTCCCTCTCCCTCTCCCTCTCCCTCTCCCTCTCCCTCTCCCTCTCCCTCTCCCTCTCCCTCTCCCTCTCCCTCTCCCTCTCCCTCTCCCTCTCCCTCTCCCTCTCCCTCTTCCTCTCCCTCTCCCTCTCCCTCTCCCTCACCCTATCATTCTCTCTCGCTACGTTGCATTTCATACAATAAAGCAATTGTTGTTGCTGCATTTTGGTTTTTGTAGTTCACGCTTTTGTTATTCGCATTGTTTTATTTGGTGTTAAAACGGTTGTCATAATTATGCAGCTGGAAACAAAAAACAAAAGTGTCAATGAATCATATTTCCACTGGCATTGCACTTTTTCAGTTTTCACAGTTTTCTTATTTTACAGCTATTTGCATTTTGCATTTTAAGCTCACAATGAACCGCGCTCTGCGCTGCGCAGCGCCAGCAAAAAGTATCCAACTACAACCACTGAGCGCCATTTAATAATGCTTCCTCGTCTCGTTTGTTGTTTAATAATGTAATTAAGCATATCATAGCACACACTCACTCACACACAAACTCAGCTGGTGTGCCATCTCACTCGCACCTTTTTCGCTTGCCTTGCACTTCATTCTTTGCTCGTATCTCATATATACTTCTGCTGTACTTGTATCTGTATCTCGCAAATGACACGGCGCTGTTCCAGTTCTTTCAAACATTTGCTTACAAGCATGTTTCGCTGTTTCGCAGCGCGTAGCGCCATGTTGGGTTTTTTTTTTATTTTTGGGCCCAACTGCTCAACAATCAGTTCGGCTTGCTAGATTTTTAATTTGACGTCTAGCTTTATTAATGAAACTCACTTCATGCTGCTGAGCCAGCAAATGAATGGCCATAAAACGTTCATAAAATGTTTGATTTTTCCTCTTCTTTTTTTTTTTGGCAATTGCACAAGACGTAAACAAGCGGCTATTAGCACTGTCTAATTCAACAGGGCTGCCAAATTCATGTGCGACGCTTCTTTCGTGTGTGTTTCCTAAACTTAATTTTATTTCCGCTTCTGAGTACCATAAATGATAATATGTATATATGATGATACCTTCCCAGCATTTGCTGTATAAAAACTCAGTCGTCTCATAATCGTCGAGTCAGCATCACCTCAAAGTTACTTAACAGTCGAATTAACACTTAATTTGATATAAATTCACACCAACTGTAGTTCTAACCTCTTGCCTTGGAAGATATTTATATAAAATATGAAAATCTCTTGCCATAAATCATAAATCTCCACTGCAGCGGCGCAGCTCCTTTTCCTCAATTTCTGCACAGTTCCTTTTCGCGTGCTAACGAGGCGACCCCACTTGGAGCCTTGAGCGGGCGTCGAAATTTATGTTCCTTTTTTATACACAAACATTTATATATATATTTTTTTTAATTTATGCAAAACCTAAAACCCAATGTTTGCTGGTACAATGAGCAGAAAAAAGGGTTGCATTGCCATGGAGCATTTGTGGCGAATGAAGCAAAAGTTTTTCGCATAGTTGTCAGCGCTGCGTTGTTTAATTACGCTAATTAAGAATATTAATTGCCCTTCGCCATCTCCGTTCTCCGTTCTTCGTTTGGTTTTTTTTTTGTATTTGTGTGTAACAGAAAATAGAACATGAGTTATGATTATATGGCACATAACGAGCAAAGTTTTTCGCATTTCCATTTAAGTTTGTAAAATCGAAAAAGTTAATAACAACTTTAAGCAGACAAAGGCCGGCACACGCACTCCATTAAACGAGTGCGCCAGACATTCATACACATGCGACAACAACAACAATAACAAGCCACTAACTGGCGCAGTGTGCGGCGGGGTGGGCGGCAGGCGGCCGGAGCAGGGCCAGAAGAAGGGGAGGGGGCCTGACACAGGTGTCCATGTCGCTGGCACTTCAACACCCGAGCAACTGCCTGCCGCAACTCGTGCGAGGCGCTCGTTCGTTGGACTCTTTTCATTTTCTCAACACGTAACACAAACACGTGACCGTTAAGGACACGGGCACGGACACGGACCCAGCTCCGACTCCGGCTTCTGTTGTAGGCGCAAATTGCAAACAGAAGGACAACGACGGCAACGACGACGACCCACCATAAACTGCCAGCTTATGTCAGATACAAAGCCAACTCAGCCGGGTTGCAACCCCGTAGAGCTAGCCAAAAGGCAAGTGAAGCGTGCAGCGTACAAGAGCTCGCAGTCCGGGCAGCGCCTCCACTCTCCGCCGGCTGGGTGCGTGTGTGCACAATATTCATATATCACAAGGATAAGCGCAATGCAGCAAACGTCCTTCCAGACGTGCCGTCGCTGCCAGCCTGCACTGTCCTGTGCCATCCAGTCCGGGCGGCAGCCAGTTGGCACTGACCAGTGACCAGTGGTTACTGGGCACGGGAGCTCCACTAAACTTCATGTGTGTAACTTTTAATTATTTGTGAATGTTGGCGCCAGACGTCGGCTTAGGATGCTGTGTGCCCCTGTTACCAAGCGGCCATTCATTGATTTCCACTTGCCTTTGAATGACCAACTAGCGGCGAGCTGCGAGCTGAGAGTGGAGAGTGAAGTGTGGAGAGCGGAGAGTAGCTAGTGGAGAGCGAGGAATGCGACGACAGGCGGTGGTCAAGGCAATGTCATAAACTTGAGCACCATAAAATTTGCTGGCAGCGCAATAAAAAAACCACAGCGGGAGATGGAGATGTAGTTGTTGGCGTCGCCGTCGCCATCGCCATCGCCAGTTGTGCCAGGTTTAAATCCAAGTCCAGGGCGTGACCAGGGAACAGCAGATTTAGCGACAAACGCCAAACGCATAAAACTAACGCAGCGTAAACGACGACGGCGACGGCGACGTTGTCTGTTTTGGCAGCGCCAGCGAAAATTTATCTTATTTATTTGTTGAGCGAAAGCCAAGAGCAAGTGCAGCATTTTGATGCTTGACTGATTGGACTCAGTTTATGGGGCGCCACGGCTGCGGCTGCAGCTTGCATCTTGCAGAAGCGCCGGCGTTGCCAACCAGTCAATCAGTTGAGCATGGGTTGGGGAGATGCAGAGGTCACAGCTTTAATAAATTAATAATCAAATCATGGTTAGCTTTAAATTTGGCAATTTAAAAAAGTCAAAGAATCACTTAATTATTTATTTATTGCATTTGCCTTAATTATTTCCAGCGTTTGCTATTGCAATTACTTATATTGTAGATTAATTAATTGTTTTTAGCTTGTTAGTTGGTTAGCTTTTTCACTCTAAAAACAGCTAAGCTTTCCTTGGACAATGATGCCAGATTGTTTAATTTGCTGTTGTGCGATTAGGACAGCAATCGTCTGCTGCGCTTTGACAGCTCTGACTTAGCGCAACGAGAACGAGATAGCAAGATATTTTAAGCTGTCAATGCATTTATTTGTAATTCGGTGCAGAAATCCTTGCCGAAGCACAATATTTGAGAAGAGATAATTTAAGAAGCTTGATCAATATTAAGAACTTGAAATAAATCTAAATTAAAGCAAAGACCAATTTTAACTATGCCGGTACGGCAATTGGACGAACTGAACACTTCGACCCATTTACAAACCCAATAAACATTAAAAAATGTTTACTACAATATCATTTTTCCTTCCTTTATTTGCAGCCAAATCGCTCGCGCAAGAATCCCTGGCCGCGCAAGGTTAGGCAACTGAACAATCGCAAGAAGGTTGCTAGCACGACGCACACGCCACAAAAAGTTGACCTAATGACGATGGCAGAAGGCACCGACCCCATGGGGCATCATCATCACGCCGCCGGCTCGCACAATCCCCACCACTACCACCACCATCCACACCCACACTCGCACCAGCACCACCATCCGGCGCAGTACCACCACCCCAGCCAGCACTATGCGCCCGCACAGCAGCCGCCGGCGGCAGCAGCAGCTGCTGCCTCCCACTATGCGCCCTACGCCCAGCTGCAGTACCGGAATCCCATGCCCCACCAGCACTTGCCACTGGCCCTCAGCCTGCATCAGCAGGCGGCGGCGGCTGCCGCCTCGGCGGCTGTGGCTGCTGCTGTGGCCAGCGCCGAGCAGCACAACAACAACCAGCCCTTCGTGGCCAACAACAACATAATGCCGTGGAAGCAGCGCAAGCGCAAGCGGCTCTCGGCTGTGCTCGACAAGCTCCACCACAACAATAACAACAATAACAATAATAACAACAACAACACAAATAACAACAACAATGGCGTGGCCTGCAAGACGGAGCCCATGGACATGAATGAGCGGGATTTGGAAGAGATGGAAGCAGACGGGGACAACGAGGACAACGCAGATGCTGCGCACGATTCCATGCAGAAACACGAGGCTAACTACATCAAGAGGGAGCAGCGCGACGCACTGACAGCGGCCAGCGATGAGGAGCAGATCGAAGCCGAGGGGGAGCTCTCCGCGGAGGAGCTCTCGCACTCGGACCAGGACGAGCAGCAGAGTCCGCGAATAAGCATGAGTCCCCTGCAGGTAGCTGCGACGCCTTCGTCGAAGCCAGCGCCGGACATCGCCACAGACGCCAAGGAGAATCCGCTGCACGTGGACATCAAGACTGAGCACATGCCAAGCCCGTACGATCGCTACTTTCCCATACCCTCGCCGCTGTTCGGCTACTATCTGCACACCAAGTATTTGAATGAGGTGTTCCGACGACGTCACGACCTGTACCCCTCTCCGCTGCAGCACACGCCCTCCTCCATAGCCTCCGAGACGGAGACCTCGCCCACCAGCCAGGGCAAGACACCAACCAGCAACAGCCACAGCAACAGCAGCAGCAACATAAATGGCCAGCAGCAGCAACAGTTGCTGCCCGGCGTGCTGATAAATGCTTCACCGCCTCCTTCGTTGCCGTCGCCGCCGCGCAGCGACTCCTCGGTGACAGCAGCGCAGCCTACGCGCGTCAGTCCGAAGCCGGCCAAGAAGAAGAGCTCCGCCTTGTCCGGCGAGAAGCCCATGCCGCCGCCGCAGGAGCGTCCACTAGACTTGTGCATGCGGAGCGATTTGTTTGGCGACCCGAAGAAGTACAAGGCGGGCTCGCCGCCTTTGCATGCCGGCTCCACGGCCATGATGCCACCACCAACTGCATCAATGAGCGCTGCCAGCAGCCTGGAGAGCATGAACGCGCTCTCGCCGGCGTCGAGCACGCACTCGAGCACCTCGCTAACCAGCACAACGCCCACGTCGAGCCTGGCGCCGCCCGCTGCAATGTCTCCGTATGCCATGACTGCGGCAGCGGCACACGCAGCAGCTGCTGCGGCTGCAGCAGCCATGATCAAGATGGAGATGCCCATGCATCCGCTGCACTCGCACGTGCCCACCACGACAGTGGGCGTGCCGGTGATCAAGGGCGATGTGGCCTCACCCACCACGAAGGAGACGGTGGCCTGGCGCTACAACCTGGACGTGTCGCCGGTGGTGGAGGAGATGCCGCCCGGGTCGGATGTGGCCTACGTGTGCCCAACGTGCGGGCAGATGTTCTCGCTGCACGATCGGCTGGCCAAACACATGGCCTCACGCCACAAGTCACGCAATCCCGCCAACGACATAACCAAAGCCTACTCCTGCGACGTCTGTCATCGCTCGTTCGCCCGCTCCGACATGCTCACCCGGCACATGCGCCTGCACACCGGCGTCAAACCGTACACCTGCAAGGTCTGCGGCCAGGTCTTCTCGCGCTCCGACCACCTGTCCACGCATCAGCGCACCCACACCGGCGAGAAGCCCTACAAGTGCCCGCAGTGTCCGTATGCCGCCTGCCGGCGCGACATGATCACTCGGCACATGCGCACCCACACCCGCTACGAGTCGCGTGGCTCCGGTGGCGGAGGTGGTTCTGGCGGTGGCGGTGGTGGTGGTGGCAACCGGGGCGAGCAGCCAAAGTCACCGATGCCACTGCTGGACATGAAAATGAACATGAATCTGCCACTGTTGCTGCAGCAGGAGGAGCTGCTGCAGAAGTCTCCCCTCGGCCTGGGCGGACCGATGCCCATCGTGGTAAAGACGGAGAGTGCCTAACGGTACCTTTACGCGGCCGCGGCTAGGCAGTTCATGACCTTCTAGAAGCGTCACCCGAGCTGGCTGTGGCTGTCCAGCTTAGTGCCAGTCGAGCCCATAGATCAGTTGAAACTCTGAAAATCTCTCTGCGAAGACTGAGAACCTAATTACTACCTACTGTTAAAGGCTTAGGTTTACCCACACGCACACACACGTATATATATTTATATATATACAAATTAAACTTAAAGATCTATTTTTATTTTTACTCAAGCATCCGACACACACACACACACACAGACAGAGACTCACACACAGACAAATACAGACGGAGTTCACTCAGACCACCTCCCAACGTATTAGCGTTTTAATTAGTTGTAGAGCAACTAGAGCTGCGCCGATCGCACGGAGACAGGCTTAGTTGGTATTCGTAGTATTGTATTTTTGGATAATGTTGTTTACAACGTTCAGATACAGCTAGTAATTCCATGTTCCACAATTTAGCAGTTAGTCTTACGCATAGTACGAATGGGCGCGAGCTAGACGTAGTTTGTTAGCTAGTTCATTAGTTATGTTAGTTAGGCAGAGGTCGGAGCTCGGCCTCTGGACATTTCTGAACAACGTTGAAATTATTAAGCTAGGCATGCAACCCATCTAGGCTACATTCGCCATAGACTTAACGTATTTGTATTTAGTAATTGAAAGCAAAGCGGACAAACCATAAACAGATCGTTAGCTACTAGGATTATTTATAATTTATTTTTAATTACGATTACGATTACGTTTAACATTGATGTATGCTAATTTATTTTAGACTATTCTACTCGGCAGCATTGCGCATTTAGCTATTACGTCTTGGCGCCTAAAAGACAACAATTTGTATTAATTTAATTATAGTTTTACAATTTTACATACAGAAAAAGACAAAGAATTCTCCCTAGGGCACAAAAACTAAAACATTTCGATTTCGTACGTGAGGCGATTGCAAAGCTAAATTAATGATTATTTCTATATTATTATTTTCTTTTTGTTTAACAAAAATCTCCTTTTACTTTTAAAATAAAATGCTATCATTTTATATTTTTGGTTTTCATAAAATGAAATAAAAACTTTGTTTTTTAGTTCAATTTTATATATTTGAAGAAATATTTTTGGCTAATCCGAAGCAATGCAAAAAGAAAAAAATATTAAAATTATAAATTATGAATTATGAATTATTAATTATGGCAAGTTTCTGTTTTGCCAACATTTTAAATTCTTTTTAAAACTGTTTCAAGTTGAAGTTTTTGTTATTTATTACCATTTTTCTGCGCGCATGAAATATTGATTATTAATTTTAATTATCCGTTTAAATAAATTATTAATTTATGTTGTAGTTCGTTATGATTAGTTTCAAAAGTTCAAAAGTTTTTGAAAAATAAAACAAACAAGACAAAAAACAAAAAATATACAAAAAAAAAAAAAAAATACTATCAAATA
This sequence comes from Drosophila meridionalis, assembly GCA_035045145.1. NCBI lineage: Eukaryota > Metazoa > Arthropoda > Insecta > Diptera > Drosophilidae > Drosophila > Drosophila meridionalis. The sequence continues at coordinate 3,003,319 of JAWNPG010000023.1, forward strand.
CAGACAAACAAAAAACAATACACATAAATCTTTATTTATTTTCTTTTTATGGCACACTGCTATAATTCTTATTTTGTTTATAGCGAATTGAATTTGAAGCGGAACCGCAGACTCAACATAAATTATTGGATCGAGATTGTCGCAAGATAGATCATAGGTAAATCTGGGTTACCTTGGCCAAATATTGTATCAGCTCAAGCATTCGATCCCAGCGACATCTTGCCCCACGTCGCCGATTCACGGCTCATTCCTATCGTCGCGTGGTGGGGCCACCGAGATCCTTTTGCCCCGGAAACTGGCTTACAAGCTTTTAGGCAATCGAAAGCGCTTACATGGCAAATGGCGAAGTCGCAGCTGGTCACGAAATTGCAGTCTGGCACGCAGCAGACAAAAGGCCCCCAAATGGCCCCTCGCAAGACTTTTTGGGCAAGTTTTCCCACGCTTTGCCACCTGCGGGGGTGCCCAATTTCCCCGACCCCTTGGCAACGCGCAAATTTCTTTAGGCTTAATGGCCGAACGACACGAAGCCAACAGCCGGGTGGGCGTAGGCGGAAGTGGGAGTGGGCGCCGGTGGGTCCACCTGCGACTGCTGCAATGCAGTTTGCGGCTAATGTCTGACCTTGTTTTCCAATGACTAAATTAATTTCTTAATAAGTGCAGGGGTGCAGACGAGTCGCCACGTAAAACAAACACGAACTGCAGTCATGGCACAGTTTAACTTTTGGGTTAATTGTGGCAGCACCCCTGCCTGTCTGCCAGACCCTTTCCTGGCTTCCGTCTGCTTGTCACGGCCTGCCTCTCCTGGCCTCTCCTTGCCTTGTTTGTAATTAAGCAAAGGCAAAAGTTTTGGTGGCAGCTTTAAAGCGACGTAATTGAAAGACATTGCGGGATCGGGCAAAAGCCGCAACTGCAGCGACCCATAAATCACGACCGTCGACTAAGTAGCCGAGCTCTAGTCATGTTGCACGTTGCAGTCTCTGGGGCACGGGGGAATGAGCTCGAGGGAGTCTGTTGTGACTTATGGTTAGCCAGACATTCGAACCAGGGCCCACTGAATTATCTGGCGTACATGGCTGATGCCGCATTGCATAATCCATTGCGTACCCCACTCCCTACTCCCAATTCTCTATTCGCCATTCGCCATTCTGTGGGCCGTGCATCATTTCGGATGTCGCCGCCCGGTTCACATTATTTGCAGCTCGGCCTGGATTTTTGCACGCATAAATCTCTAAGCAAGCGCGCGTGTCGTGCGTTTATTATCACTTCCGTCTGGCGGACAGGAGCGCCGAACGGGTGTTAAAGGAACTCCTTTGTCTTTTCGGGCATCGCGAGATTTATCGCGGTCATTTGTAATTGTAGCGCGAAAATTGAGTTTGAAGTTTGTGTATTGTGTGCTGCGTGTTGCGTGTGTTGTGTCTGTTGTGTGTTGGTTCGGCTCAGTGCGGTTCGGTTCATTCTGTTGTCCAAGTTTATTGTTTTCATCAACATAATTCTTTGGCACTGCGCTTTGGAGCTAGTCCAAATGATTGTTAGCCATAGATTTAGTGCTCGCAAAAAGGTGGCACTAAGCTGGGTATTTCCAGCTCCTAACATAGTTTCGCAAATGCCAGGCCATAAATAAATGTTGCAGACAGATATTATATATAGACATAGGTATAGATATAGATATAGATATAGATATAGATATATATGTAAATTTAGTATATTTCCGTCACACGGAAGTGCCTTAAAACCCAATTTTTGATACGCATTAATCTCGAATGAGTTACTGATAATGTACATATACACACATACAGATATAGACAGATATATATACAATAAATTATATATCAAGCATTGTAAATATGCGGTTTTTTGCAAAGAAATCAACTTTTTGACTAATACTAATTACATAGATAACTATTTACCAAGCATACGTACCATGTTTTAAATAAATATAAGCCTAAACATTTTTCAACTGCTTCTAAGAAGTTTAAGATTTAAGCATTCAATGCTGCTTTATAAGCATACAAATGAAAACAAAACGAACGAACAAGTCAAGTATTTTTTATCAAAATCCATTTACTCAAAGTGAAAAACTCAATTTCCGAGATAAAAACAAAACACAAAAAGCAAAAACTTTTAAATGTAAAAATATAAGTAACCAAAAAAATATATGGACAATTTATGAAATTAAATTTTACTCGAATCGCTTCCACACATATTTTTATAGAGCTTTTCGAATTTTACCTTCAACAAATTAAACTAAAATTTAAATATAGAAAAGAGTTTGTAAATCAAGCAACAATTAATTGATAAATAAATCAAAAGACTTTTCAACTCTTAGCTTACATTTGCCTTCTAGACTTAAGAATGAAAGAATCTTACGCAACGAGATCGAAATCAAATAAAAGATAATACTATTAATCGAACCATTGTAATAATTCTAAGAATATTTAGTTGACTTTAAGCTATGCAACAATACATCAAAAAGAGAAAAACGAAATGAATCAGTGAACAACAAACATTGTGATATTAGTTGACAACAAAATCAAATTACTTCCATGCTGTTTCCATATCATTTGCAGATCAGGTCTGATCAGGTCCCTATTGTTTGAAGAGTTAGCTTGTTCTTTGAGGTGCTGCATTTTAAGAAGGTTTTACGGTGCTATGTAAACTAATGCTTAGCTACTTTAAGTTGAATCGACAATCCTTAGCAGCTATACGAATCAAACTAATTAACACTAACTAGAATCAGTCAAGTACTTGTAGGAAAGGAAACTCTCTTTGATACTAGATCCATTATTAAAGTGCATGCCATTTCGAAGATTTAAATTATGAATAACTATTGTAAAAATTAGTTTTCTTTAACAACAAATTAATGAAACTAGGATACTTTTCAAGGACTTTCAACCCGCAACTTCTTAAATAAATAATGAGAAAAAAGAAAATAATAAAAATAAATCAAATTATGCAGCTGAAGTTTGTGGAATGCGAAAATAATGCAAATGCCTTTGCCCGCCGGTGTTTGCCTGAATGCAATCAGTGCAGATTATGTGGTGGCTGTGCAAGGGGTGCAAGGGGGCGACCGGGGGCAAAGAGACGAAGGGTTGAAGAAATAATGCGCGTAATAACAAACTACAGGCGTAACTGCAATGGCAGGCTACTGCGCATTTGTCCAGCCGATGGGCGATGGCGATGGCGATGGCGAAGGCGTTGGCCAAGACGGATGACGGGAGGCGCAACTGCGGTAATTACAATTGCCGCCGGACATGTACAGCAGTAGCCACAGCAGCAATGGAAATGGCGTGGCAGTGGCAGTGGCGGTGGCAGTGGCACAGCTGTGTCCGTGTTGCATCAACGCAACAGATCTTGAAGCATCCTCGCTCGCCCAAGACAATTATATGCTGCCAAAGACGCATGCGCAGCAGAAGCAGCAACAGCAGTAGCAGCTTCCTGGCTGCATTTTGTTTTTACGTTTTTATTTGAGCAAATTGCTGGCAACTTTGCGGACTGTGACTGACTGAATGATAGACTCACTGACTGCTTGACTTTCTGACTTTCAGGTTGACTAAATGACTGACTGTCTGACAGTTGCTGCTGCTGCTGCTGGAGATGGAGATGGTGGAGCAGCTTCGCTCCAATTGCAATTTGTTGCTGCCCTGTTGCCTGCAAGAAAAAATATGCCAAAATTGCTACGTGCGGGCGTTTTGCACAAGAATCTCGGACCGGAGACCAGCCGGCAACGATAATGATGATTGCAGCTAAATTATGATGCCCCGATGCGAATGCAGAGCTCAGCAGAGAAAGTGTAGCACACACACCAACACACACACACATTCACAGCTCAACAGAAGCTGACTGCAACATCACCAGGCAGGCAACATCATCGAAGGGACTTAGCGGCTTTATTTAGCATAACTCGCATCGCCATTGGGGCCGAAACAGCAGCAGCAGCAGCAGCAGCAATAACAACAACAACAACAACAACAACAAGATTAGCAAAACGTAATAATTGCAAAGCAGTTTGCCGCAGGTTTGCCACCCGCCTTTGTCGAGGACCCCGACCCGTACCTGCAACTTAACCGGCTGCCTCACAGAGATGAGCACACCCGATAAAGCAGCAACAACAAGGTGGATTTTTCTTGCTGCCGGAGCGAGCAACATCCGATGCTGGCAGCGTCGCGTATTAAATGCATTTGATCCTTGATGCTGTTGAAAATGAACTGAGCTCGAACATGCAATCAACTGGCCCCGCTCGCCCACTCGCCCTGCTATCAATATGGCCAATTTCATGAATGAAAACTTGGCACAGACCGTCTTGGCCTTTTGCATGTAGAAACAGCACGCACACCCACACAGATTGAAGTGTGTAAGGAACGAGCTGTTGCTGCTTTTGCTGTTTCTGGCAACATTATGAGTCTTGGCAACGCTTGTTGCAGCTGTAGCGCATTAACCTCGTTCGCTCTGCCGCTGCCTCACAAGCAAAATATTTACCAAAGTGATTAAGATGCCTGAGTAATTTTTAACACAATTACGCTGCCAAGCAGACGACGGCACTCAGTAGTCAGCAGTCAGCAGTCAGCAGTCAGCAGTCGACAGTCACGGGCCTGCAATTGTGAGCCACTGTTGCTGCTGCTGCTGCCTGCTGCCTGCTCCGTTGAATAGCTACTGTAGTTACACTGGCTCAGCGTCTGTTGCAGCTGCATTGCTGCTAATGACCAGGCCGAGCCACTTGCAATATAAACTGTGGCATTGTCTGACTACCCAACTCCAACCCCAGCTCAGCCAGAGCTTCAGCAACAGCCGCAGCCACAGCCACAACCACAGCTCGCAGCAAGTGCCATCGGCATCAGCAGCAGCAGCAACAGCATCACGCGGACCCCCGAACTTTTGTATACCTTGGCCATTAGCGTTTCCACACTACGCTGACTTTAATCGTAGCGCAGCGGAGACTGGAGGAGACTGGCGGAGTCAGGTGGAAGGAAGAGGCAGGAGGCAGTAGGCAGGCGACTGAGGGTAGGCGGCTGGGGCAGGAGGTTGCGGGTGTTTTACGCATCAGTGTTTTTTGACAGCTTCTTCTCGGCGCAGCGTAATAAAAAAGTTAACGTTTTGTTGTGATTTATTGTATATGCGATTTTTGGCAGGTGTTGAGCTGCGCTGATCATCAGTAGTAGCTTGCTTGTGGCATGACTACAAAGGCGATTGCAACGTGTGGCACAGTCGACGCTCGATGCCTACCCCCCAGCATAACACACGACAAGGCAACAAAACCGTATAACGCACCATCAGCATTAGCAGCAACAGAAGCAAAAACAAAAGCAAAAGTCGTGATGCGTTTGGCTTAGATTCGAACGGCACGACTTTTGCCGGCGTTAGCCACATTAACAATGTTGCCACAAACAACGACGATGTTGCAGATGTTGCCAGCTCTCAATGCGAGCTGTTGACAAAGAGCAGAGTTCGCGCTTTGCGAATTTGTTGCCCATTTGCTAATAATATTTATACACTAGCATCGGGAGCAACGACTTTATATTTAAGTTTGACTTGTGGGCGTTAAACTTGAAAGAGAGCTGTTTCATCAATTATAAACGTAACTTTTATTAAGATTAAGATTAATATTGGTTATATAAATTTATAAATTTTAATTACCTTTTTTGTGAATATTAAACATGTCAAAAAAAAAAAAAAAAAAAAAAAAAAAAAGAGTGGAACGAGACTGAATTTTTATAATAATTATTTTCTGTGATGTTTTCGAGGATCTACAAAGTTTCGCCTGAAACTGTTTTAAAAATGGATGGGAATAAATATTGTATATGCAACTCATTTATATAGCTTGTGATAGCTTCTTTAATATATTTTTTGCAGTTTTCAATAACTCCTAGTTCAAATTGAAACGTGTGATCTGCCGATAAAGCTTCAAGTTTTATATAAGAACAAAATCAATCCATTTTTGATTTAAACTGTAATCTGAATGGCAAGCCTTTTTATTGAAGACATATAATTAACGAAACTATAACTTTAACTTGAAGCTAAAATAATTTCCTGGCGTTAGCCATATTCATATTTTCATCTCAAGAATCCCGTTAAAATTAATATTCTATCAACTAAAATATCTCATTTAGGGAATACAAGTATTTGCTTATACTTTCTTTGACCAAATCGAACTTGCCTTGGGCTAATCCGAATTTCCTTTCCCATTGTAGTGGACCAATGAAAATGAAAATGAGCGCGGCACGCGCTTAGCTGCCGCATGACTAGAAAATTGCAGTGTCGAAGAGCTCCGCGCTTGGCTGAACTCGCAGCGTTGGCAGGGGAATCGTGAAGGGAATGGGAACGGGAATGGAAAAGGAGCGAGTGAGTGTTGCAGCCACGTGTTGCGCATGCGCTTTTGGCCCCTAGACATGCAGTTGGACACGACGCGACGCCCTGAGCCCGAGCCCGAACCAGCGCCTGAGCCTGAGCCGCAGCATTTGCGATTGTCAGGGTCGACTGCATCGCGCGTTCGCTTCATGCTCGCCACTTTGCAATTGTTCAGAAGCTCGTTCAGTTGTGCCGTTGCGAGTGGTACGTAGCACGAAGCGACGCTTTGGCGTGAGGCAGCAGCAGCAACAGCAGCAGCAGCAACTGCAACTGCAACACCTTCACTCTCTGCGGTTGAGGCGATAGTGCGATGATGTATGGTCTGAACTTGCGCTGTTTATGCCTCTACTTCTGGAACAGCCACAGCCAGAGCCGCAGCCGCAGCCCCTGCTCATGCCACTGGCCCAAGTCCGACTGCTGCCTACTATTGTAGGCGTCAACTCACGTTTATGCTTTGTAGACATTATCGCGCCTGTTTATCTTTAAATTGCAAGCAAATTACGTTGGCTCGCGCAGCTTGATGTATTATGCTGCCTTGTTGAGTGGCCAGTGAGTGATTTGATGAGCTGAGCAATGGCCGTGGTGGGAATATGGCAGATGGACGGACTGACAAAAAAAGAGAGAGAGAGAGAAAGAGGGAAATAGAGAACGAGGGAGAGATCTTTAAAAAATACCCGTTTATTCGAGCACTACAAACTAAACGTTGTGCGTAATAAATTAGCTATGAAAGCGTCGTCATGCAGTTGGATAAGTGTTTATGTGTGGGAGTGTGTGATGTGGTGGATACTGATGGGGAAATCTCTCAGTAATGCGTCTCGGTGATCCTCACTTTGCCGTATTTGCCGTGCAAATGGTGCTTGGCAAAGGACAGCAGGTTGGCATGGCTGTGGACGTCCAGGTGGGCCGGGTAGATGGTCTTGTGCACCACTGCGGCGTGGCTGTGGTGGTGCACCAGCGGAGCCGCATGGTGATGGTGCACCAACGGAGCTGAGTGGTGGGCATAGTGGTGCAAATCGGCGTGGGCGTGGGCGTGCGTATCGATGTGGGCATGGTCGTTGTGGATAATGTGGTGATCGACCACGGGATTCCTGTAGTGCAGGAAGTGGTGGGGCTCGTCATGCACCACCTTGTGCACATGGTGCACTGGCTCCACTTCGTGGATGGGCTCGTGGCTGACAATCTTGGCCGGAGCATGCACATGCTCCAGATGAGCGTGGTGCACATTGTGATCCAAATGGGCAGAGTAGGCATCGTGGTGGTAAACGGGATGTGGGACGGCGTCCACGTGGTGGTCGTTGCCATCGATCACTATGGCGGAGCTGTGGCCCAGATGAATGCCATCCGAATGGTGAACGTCGCCATCCACAAAGTGGGGCAGCTCCTCGTGGTGCAGATCGTGCTCCAGATGCGGCAGTAATCCCGCCTGAGCCACGCCCAGCAAAGCCAAAGTGCAGATGAAGAACTAAAGAGGAGTTCAGCAATTAGAACGAGCTTTACCACCCCAGTCGCCCACCCTAGTGGCACCCACCTTCATTGTGGAGATTTCTTGCATAATTTGAGTTATCCAAGAGTTAAGATTGAAGACGCGCCTGAGACACTTGAGCTGCTCTGCTGTTGTCGTTGAACTGTGCTCCAATCCGCTGCAGCCCACGCATTTATAGCCCCGAAAGACTGCTGTAATAATTGGCCAATATCACGTGCAGATCGGCAGGTCGAACAGCTGGCGTGGCCGGTTGTCCAAGCCATTCAGCGTTATCAAAATGGCCAAGCAATGAATGTAATGCGATGTGATGTGTGCCGGGCCAGCCACGCGGCCGGCGTGCCTGGAATGCTCAATGAGCTTTGTCGTCACATTTCAAACCTTCCACTAAATGGTTCCGCTCATTATGTAAAGAGCGCAGTGTGGTCAATAAACCACTTCCAGCTGGCGCACGCTCGCCGACTCGCCGGTCATGTCATAATTTGATGGCCCAACAGGCCTACCTCACCTTGCCAGGGGTTGCTCCATGCTGGGCAACTGTTGGCAAGGCCATCGGTTTCCACTTGCACTCGCCTCACAGTGCATTTGGCAACCAATTTGGCAATCTGCTGGCAGAGAAAGCGTTAGCTTCAGCTGACCAACATAACACGAAACATTTTTATAATGTCCAAGTATAATCCATTCACACAATTTGCATTGGGCATACAAATCCCATAGCGCCTACGTGAGGAATTCATCGCCGGCACTCGATGTTCGCGGCTTGCCAATATCCCAATGTTTGCATTGGCACAATAGTGCTAAAAATAATGCTAGCAACTTGTGGGTGTTATCAATCGTGACTTCCATTATATTCGCGCCCGGCCAGCTGTGAATTGCCAGTTGTCAACAGAGGAAACAAAACTCAGTGTAGATATAATATGAAAGCACGGCAGTCTACTCCGCACCGAATTGTAAATACGCTTACAGACAAGTTCAAGTCACGTGTTTAGCTATAAACAATTTGGTCAACAGGAGGAGTACAGGACTTTTAATGAATGATTTTTATAGTTAACATTTATCATGTGTATCTTCGGAAAAAAGAAAAAAATCATTGAAGAATTGAAAATATTTCGATAACTTTCACAAATTTCTAGATAAAAAGGTAAATTTTTGTTTTTGAAGAATGGTTTATTATTTGGTATATTTTGACAATAAGAATATATACTTGGTTTTATTCAATTTTGTACGAATCTTTACGATTATTAGCATAGGGAATGATTTTGCAATCCCAATGCTCAGGGGTGGGTCTGTATTGTGGATCTGTTAAAGAACTCGGTTATCAATTCAATTAACTCATAATATGAACATTTTTACTGTGACT